>JBAMCP010002654.1:0-11102 GCA_037075105.1 Lissocephala sabroskyi | reverse complement strand
GTTCGTGGGATTGTCGGCCGAGAACTTCTTCATTTTGTTACCGTTGCTGGAGTACCAATTCGTTTAAAATGGTATCGATTCCAAGAAAAATATTATTTTTTTATAATTTGTGGAGTGCGTTAATCTGCGCTGCGCCGGCGGAGCGGCCACGCTTGAGTGGCTTGTCTGTCCGTCCGGAGGTGGCAAAAGATTTTCTTGCTTTATCACCACCACAGCCACACGCACGGCGGTTGAATGGCGGAGGAATCCCTCGGCCGGTCACCAAATGAAACGTCAATTTCAAGTGGTTTTCCTGGTAATAATTAGTAGCCGAAGTTGAATATTTAAATGCTTGTTAGGCTCCCCCAGCCCCCCGCCACCTCGCTGGCCTTTCGTCTGCTTAAAGTCCTCCTCGATATTCTGCGTAAATTCCCCCGCCCTTTCCCGAGGGGGTAAATAATGCCGATAATTGCATTTTAAGTAGTTGAAACGACGGGAAAAACTGCCTGCCTCTTGGTGTTGAATTACTTCGGTGGCTTCGTGTCACCTCCCCCGTCTCTCCGGTCTGTCTGGCTTTATTTATAAAATCTTAATAGACATTACAATATTTTTTTGTCTTTTCTCTTCTTTCCCCATTTCAATTTCGGTGCACTTGAAATTCCCGGAATTTCGCTCTTTCTCTTCCAACGGAAATGGCCCTGCAAGTGGGTGGCTCGATTTTGTAGAAAGAAAAAAAACCCCATCATATTATTCTTAGGTGACCGTAGGGCTTGTGGAGTGGGAACCAAATTGGTTCTATGAAATAGCCGCCCACCAGGGCAGAGGGGAATTTTAGACGATTTGAAGGGCTTTGAGTAATTTGACTTCGATTTGGAAGAATGAAAAGAACTCGGAAAGTTAAGAACTGAGCGGTGGAAATTAAAGAGACAACTGGGAAGAGCTTATGGAATCTTTCATTGTCTCCAGTCTTTAAAATGGGGATCTCTATTTTATGGCACTCAATTTTATTCTATCAGAACTGAGGGAGGCTGACTTAGGGGCTCTTTCTGGGTACCTAGAAACTTCCTGGATGAGGTAAAGTCTAGGATTGGTTTAGGGTAGCTTTCTAGGTTTCTTTTAGAAACTTTCTGGATGGGAGGAAATCTTTAGTCGCTTGCTGTCCTCTTGAAAACTGAGATAGGAATGGAAAGAGATTTCTCCAGTCAGGGAATTTCGATCTGTTGGTCTCTGGGACGTTTAATTTCCTACAACTGAGCACAGAGAGTGGCAGAAGAATCATTCTACTTTTATCTTACCTTCCTTGAAGCTGAGGGAATTCTCACAGTTGCCCAGAAGGAATCCCCTGGGAAGTCTCTGCCTTATAAAAAGATCCAAAGTGAAGTTCCGATTTCTGCTTTTCTCTTTGTTTTCTCGATGCTTCCAATTTGGTCAATTCTTTAATATCCGTCGCTTATTCTTTGAACTCAGGTCATCTCCCTCCTTATATAAAATCGTAGATGAATTATAAGAAGTTCTTTTTAATTTTCTTAAAGATTTCAAGCATCGTTGGTTTCTTTTTTGATTCTTTCGCCTTCTTCAATTGCCTGCCTCTGATTCTTTCTGAATTTTCGAGGAATTCCAACTCTCGAGTCTTAGGATCTTTTTATAAATTTTGTTTAATATTCAAAATGCCCTTTTGATCAATTGCTGCTGACCTGCTGAAGGATTCGCTGCTGGGCGCTCACATCCCCTTAGGCCGCCTTGGCCTTTGCCCGGCACCTTTGGCCGACGACCCTGGGCGACCTGGAAAGCGCTAAGTGGCTAACAAGCCACTTTCCCACTTGAAAACACCGGCCAGCAGCACACAAAGGCCCTGGGGTCGATCAGATCAGAGAGATACGGCAGGACGGCAGGCAGGACAACCGGCAGGCAGGTACCGCCGGCGCGTGGTGCTCATTTCGCGCTAATAAGTCCGCTGATGGGTGGCCGGCGGTATACAAAAATCATTATCAAACCAAAAAGTTCTAGGGGGGTTGGGGGGAGGAGGGATCGCAATTCCCGTTAAGGTCACGTTTTCACGCTGTGGGTGGCAAAACCGCCCAACCGTCTGACGCACTCGAAATAAACAGCAAACAAAACGCAGCAAATTAATAAGCAACCGGCGATGACGACGCCAGGCAAGTTGAGATTCAGATTCACCACCCCACCCAACCTGGCATTATCCACCACAAAAGGATAATTGCGACAATGTTGCTGCACTTACACGTGTCGTCCTGGCCACCCTCGTGGGTTGGTCTGTTTGCCTTCATCCCCCCGGGGAGGCGGTGAGGGGCGGGGCGGGCCAACATTGTTGCCATTGACTTCTACATGTGTCCGAATCGGAACGCGCCCCGGTTTTTTTTTTGTGTCTGACGGATTTGTTTGTTATTCGTTTACCGACGGTTTTCGGGGGTTGACAATGGACGGGGCGGTGGTGGGGGGGTCACTTTGATAGCCAGGATAATCGGCATAATCATTGGTTTTCCAGCAAACTTACCATCGATTTGTGGCCCGTCCGCCGGCCGGCCGTTGGGGCTCAGTTGCCCACTTAACCCATTCGAGTGATTTCATAAAAAAAATCCGCTTATTTGCCCGACTCGAGTGGATCTGCAAATCGTTTGGAAAGCAAAAAAAAATAGAAGCCTCAAACGGTGGGAGGAGTTGGGTTGGAGGAAGATTGATGATTTCTTACCCCCATCACACAGCACCCTGTATTCCCAATTCGTAGCACTCTGTTCGCGGAGATTTCTGGAAGTCTAAGTGGTCCTCCTGATCTGTTCTTCGTCTTCTGCCTGCTCTTTTTGAGATGGGGGTATGAAGGGCCTGAAGGAATACAAAGATTTTTTACCCCTTCACACAGCCAATGAATTTGGAGCCCTCACCCTGCACCCTGTATGAGAGGTCTCATAGAAGCCTTGCCGGTCTAAATAGTTCCCCTGATCTGTGTTAGGCTTTCTGCCTGCTCTCTTTGTGATTTTTGTATCAAAATCTCAAATCGCCTTACCCCTAACGCTTTGCATTGAAAGTGACGACCTCTGTATCCTGTGGCACCCTGTATCATGGAAGCCTTGCCGGTCTAAAAGGCTCTCCTAATCTGCATTCTACCTTCTACCTGCTCTCTTTGCTGTTGGGGTATCAAAATCTCGAATCGTCTTACCCTTTTCGCTGTACACTGAAAGTGGTGACCTCTGTACCCAGTTGCACCCTGTATGAGATGCCTAATGGAAGCCTTGCAGGTCTAAATAGTTCTCCTGATCTCTAACCTCCTGATCTTCTAATCCATCTTTGGGTTGGGGGTATCAGAACCTCAAATCGCCTGACCCTCCACGCTTTACTCTGAAATTGGCATCCTGTTGCACCCTGCAAGGAGTCTCAAGGAACCCTAGCTGGTCTAAATAATTCCCCTGATCTGTTCTTGGCCTTCTATCCACGCTCTTTGCGGTGGGGGTATCAAAATCTCGAATCGCCTTACCCAATTATCAATCTTACCCAAACCAAATCATCGGTGTACTGAGGCGCCCATCAAACAATTAGACCAACTGCCTCCCCCCACCCCTGTGTGTTTGGAGAGGGCGGTGGGTAATCCGTCCATAAGGAAGAGGGCAATCTCCGGTGCTTGAATGAGGCCTATTATCGGGTTTTGAAAGGCGTAATTAACGCCTGACAAATCCCCCGGAATGTGATTTATTTACTCAATAAACATTATCGTTGCCTCCCCCTGCGCTCCCCCGGCTGTGGCGCGATCGTTTGGCTCGATCATTGGACCAGTCTCGACGAAATGCCTGGGAAAATCAACTCACCCAAAAGTACCCCCTCCCCCGCGCTCTCTCTCTTTCTCTCGTCCACTGGTTACCGATGGTTAACAAATTATTGTTATTATTGCATTACGAGGAGCGGGTTGAGTCGGCTGGCGGGCAGTTTGAAATGTTTAATGTAAAAGTGTTTGTGTTCATTGGGCATTTCCTGTACCGAAAGGGGGAAATTATTGGGGAGGCGAAAGTTCAGTCGCTGATTGGAAAGGAGGAAGAGAGACGCATTTACCCCACCTGTTAATTTGAGTAGAGGCAGGAAGAGGAAGACCTTAAAGAAAAGGGGTATCGCTTTGTTACCCCTACAGCCAGTGACAGAGATAATTAGCCGGGTCTCCAAACCCGGCCAGGGTATAAGAGATTTCGAAGGGTAAAATTCAGACGTTTGGTTTCTACCAAGCCAACTTGACCTTCAGTGCTTCTCTGCCCGCCCTTTTGCAGCCGGGGAAATTAAGTTGAACTCATTATCGTAATCAAGAAATCCTTCTACCTTCCTCCCACTATCTGCGGCCCTTTCAGCACCTTACCCTCTCCCTCCCCTGCCCCTGCGCTGCACTTGACAATGCACAGCAACCAGAAAATCATTGTTTGCCCCTAGCCAGCTTTGTTGTTGTTGTTCTCCACCAATTTTCTACTCAAAACTTATGACGGCCAATTCGAGAAAACGAACGAAAATTATACAGACACTCAAAAAAAAAAGGGGAACCTCCGCCAGCCAGCAAGCAGCTGGGTCGCCTCGTCGATCGCTGGTTGCAGTCGCCTCCAAGTTTTTGGATGACTTTCTGTTTTTTTTTTCAGAAATCCGACTAACCCACCGCCGCCCTCTCCGTCCCGTCCGTCCGTCTGGGGTTGTTGAAATCAACATCAAACCTTTAATTTGATGATTCTGCAAATAATCCGAGGTTCGGTGGAACGGGACGCGCTCCGGTCAGTCGGTCGCTCGCCCGCTCGCTTCACAGTCGTTGACGGTTTTTTGTGCCACCTCCGCCGCCCTCTGCCATCCAGGCCTGTGCCTCTGGCGGTTCCTGCTCAGCCGAGGCGTGAAAATATAATAACACCATCGTTTTTAATTATGTTTTCCCTGGTTTTTTCCCCCCTACTCGGGCTGCTCTATTTTGTGGCCAACCTGTGCGCCTCTTTGTGGTGTGTGAGTGCAAAAAAAAAGTGAAAGGCTTTTGCGTCGAGTCACCGCAAATTAACCAAAATTTGACGCGCATCCCCGCCAAATTAGACTGATCATGAACGGGCATTAAAATGGCACTGCCCTAATCCACAAATGGGTATGTTGATCAATTTGTACCCTCCATGCGGCTGTGGAGAGCCTTGACCTTTGGGGGGCTCTGGCTTCAGGTCGTTGGCTTTTGTGATTTCCCCGAGCAATTTGACGGGGGGTTGGGAGTCCAAATTGCAATGGTCTGGGGGAGAAAGGGAGAGCAGAAGTTCACTTAAATTTTTCATACCCTTTATAGTTCTACGCATTCAACAACATAAACTTCCGATTTCTTACCCTTTTCAATTTGTATACCCTCTTTCAATTTTGGTGCTCCTCAATTCCAATCCCATGATAACCAAATACTTTAGATCTTTAATCCCTTCCCTTGAATATTAAAGGACTTAAGTCTTTGGCTTCTCACGAAAGAGGGAACAGCTTATGGGTTTCTAGAACGGCGGAGATCTTTGGACCTTTCGGTAAAAATCTCCAATATTTTACATTCGTTCACTTCGCACTTTTGTAGGATCCAAAATAAGCCTGAACATGCTAACATAGACAGAGACTAAGGGTAAAATTTCGATTAGAGGAATTTCTTGATCCAAAATTACCCTCCCCTCAATCTTTTACCCTTGGGCAGGTCGTTGGCCTTGATTTCGAGTCCAGGACTTCTAGAGGCTCTGCCACCTGCAAGTCCGAAAGCCAAACCAGTTTTGCTACCCTGCCCCGCCCAGCGATTTAGCAGGACGCCCACCGACCGTCAACCAGTTTCGCAGTTGTTTCCGTCGGACAAATGGACTTCCGTCCTAGTTGGCCGTCCATTTGTTACAACAACAACAACAGCGGTCAACTCGGACATTTCCATTGTTTGCCTGGTGAAAAAACAACAATAAAAAAAAGGGTTGGCTTCGGTTCGCCATGGCCGTGTCGGTGTCCTTGTTCCTGCGCCTGTCACATGGAAATTAGGCGCGCCCATAATGAGCAATTACCCAGGGAGCCGTCCAAGGAGCCCGCGGTCGGTGCCCAGGGCCCTTTGATTGATGATGCCGAGTCTCGGAGTCCAGCAGGCCGATGATTGATGGCCCAAACCGGCCCAGATTCAATTTGCACTTTAAAGTGCGCCAAGGACGGGGGGGCGGTGGGCCGGGCATATTTTCCAATTATGGCTAAGCTGGCTCAGAGCCGACTCTATACAATTGACATTATAAATCGCATTTCACGCTAATTTGCAACAACAAGTGGCGCCGCGCGGGCTGAAAGCCGGCCAACTGCGGTTTCCGCCCCGGCCGGGGGTTTTTTGGGTTTTACAATTCGCCGCTCCCTTGGGAGCTAGAGGATTTTGAGAAAATTAATTTTATAGATTAGAAATGTCGACTGCCACGCCCACCGAGTTGGGGGTTACCACCCGCCTCGAACAATTGTCTGTGAATTATGCCCGCCCAGTCGACAGGCAGCCGAGAAAGAAGCAGGGAAAAAAAAGTTGCGCATTTTTACCAAATTGGCGGCGATGGGGAGTCGCCTCGGCTGCTGGGGCGCATGTGTTTGACACTTAAATTGGTTTGTCGTCGTCGTCGTTGCCGTTGCCGCTGCGACGAGAAAAAGGTGTCACTCAGGTCGGCTGAGGCAAAGGAAATTTCAGTTTGGTGTCGCCAAAATCAGCGTCAGTGTCACAGCCACTGGCCTATCGGCTGCCCCCCTCGGCCGGCAGACAACCAAAGACGCACACACGCAAATCAGACAATTTGTATCCAGCGGTGAATATAATTGAAAAATGATTGGTTTACCATTAATGAAAATGATGATGACAATAACAACGGGCGGTCGATCGGTCCCCCTCACCCCTGGCTCTGTGGGCCGGCGGCGAAAGGCTGTCAGCCGCACATTCACCTGCCGATGGGCTGGCCTGGGCTCAGCTTTGTTGGGTCAATCGGCCATCAGCAGTCGTCCGATAAACAGGCCGCCCGATAACGATAACAACAGCAGCTGCAGGGGAGGCTTTGTTGGCAACCTGAGGCTCCACATTTTGACACTTCCATTAAAAGCGCTCGACTGGCCGACTGCCCAACTGGGCAAATTGGTTGGCTGCCTTTGAAAGGCTCGGCCAAGGCGGGTGGTCGTTGGCGGGGGAGGGGGCGTGGCTTTGCCCACATTATTCAATTTAATTGGTTAATTCCTGCACCAAAATCAAAACGGGAAAGAGTTTCTGGAAGTTGGTGGAAAGAATTTCACACTGCGGAGTAAGAAAGATTTCTGAAATAAGTCCTTGAATGAGGAAGAGGGTTATTGGGATTTAATTATATCAAAAATTCTTACTTTTACCCCCTTTTGGAGTCGGGAATATTATTCGAGAATTTCTTTAATTTCTAGAACTCAGGAGGAGATTATCTCATGCTTAATGGGAATTCGGAGACGACTGAAACTTCCCAGAGTAAATTTCTTATGGCTTAGATCCTTTAAAATGGAAGTTGGGTATTTTAATCAGAGTTTCAGGCTATTGAGAAGAGCGGGTTTAAATTTAGGGTTCCATTTGTTGGGTCTAATAGAATGCAGTCAAAAATTTAGCTTGGCAAGGAAAGGAACCTTGAAAAAATCAAAACCGAAGAGCCGAGAAAGAAGGCCAAGGCGTGGAATTTGAGCCCACAGAAAAGAACATGGAAAGGGCAGTCAGAAGGCTTCAAGCTTCTTATAGACTATGTAGACTCTCTGTGGCTCCAAAAGACCAGGAGATTCTATGGGTCCAAAAACTTAGACAAGAAAACTTCCTTTCAGATTTATTTGCTTTTGCTGAAGGTGAAGATTTGCAGGCGCAAACAGAAACTTTTAAGACCACCGAAGGGTAAA
The DNA here is from genome assembly GCA_037075105.1 of Lissocephala sabroskyi. NCBI lineage: Eukaryota > Metazoa > Arthropoda > Insecta > Diptera > Drosophilidae > Lissocephala > Lissocephala sabroskyi. The sequence continues at coordinate 3,245 of JBAMCP010002654.1, read as the reverse complement.
ATTAGAAAGTCTGAAGAACAGAGAAAAGGGACTCTAGATTTTCCCTAAAGTCCCAAACTTACTTGAAGATCTCAGGCTGCTTAACTGAACTGCAGTTTAAATTTAAAGTATTCTTTGATATTGGGTAATTTTTTAGGTCTTTTTTCAAGTTTTATAAGTCGTCCAAAAAGAGGAGGGAAGAACTTACCCTCAGTTTTGAGTACAACTTTCTGCAGTCTCTAGATTTCGACTTGGTCTCTGTTGGCCGACTCTTCAATCCTTATAACAAAACTCACAGCACTCACCACCCCAACGCCCCACCAACCACAATTGTTTTATTTCCCCCCGCCACATCCTGGGGTTCCACCGCCTGTCGGGCTTTCCTAATCTGTGTCATCCGCTGGGAAAGTTGCTTCGGTTTTCGCATTTCTTCACGTCCGCTTAAGGAATTTCTATTTTGCCTAGAGAATCGGACGTGCCGCGGCTTCACCCCCACCGAGGGGATTGGTGGCCACTTCTTATTGGCATTTTGGAGGCTTCCCTCCCCCTCCACTCGCCTCGGCCTTATTAACATTAAATCGCTTTCCCAACTCAAAACGCGCGGCTCGCATTGCCGCGCGGATGATGAAGGCGCTGAGCGATTAGAGCGGATGGGCAGTTGGCCAGGGGCGGAGTCTTTTGTGTTGAAATTGGAAATTCCTTCATTAATTCTAATAAGATTATTAGTTCCCCGGGCCATGACGTGACCGACCAACCATCTCCACTCTCCCCGACTGTCGTTTGTCTTTGAATAATCAAAATAATTCAGCTGGCCGTCGGGCCCGGGCGCTCGGTATTTTGACACCTCAAAGTCAACACTAATCAGCCGCAAATGGGAACGCCGACCACTAACCATGGTTACCCTCGATCGAGGCGACGGCGGTGGTTATTTGCGGTTTGCCGTGTGAACCCGCAAATACGCCAAACTACAGCCGTAAATCCAATAACCGTAAGTGTGCCGGGTCTCCCGAGAGATTCGCCGGTGGTCGGCCGGCCAACCGACGCGCCGGCTCACAAATCCAAGTGCCAAATGAACGAAATTAGCGAGCGTTAATCATAAACAAACAGCCGGACAGACGGACAGGGTGCTGAGCAACCCTTCGGGGTTGCTGAGTGCGTGCGTCGTGTCCTGTCGGCAATAAACAAATTGCAACAGTTCTCACCGAAAAAAGCAACCTGCTGGGCAAACACGCGACCCGAACGTCTCCCGTTCCCACCCCCGGCCCCTCTGCACTTGCCAATTTGTTGATGATCTCAGGCAGCTGACGGGGGGCTGAGGTTGTCGGCCAACAATAAAAAAGCCCAAAAATTATTCATAAATAATCACGAGTGAATTTTAATGTCGCTTTGGGGACCGCCAAACGCTCCCCTGGGAATGACGGCTCCTGCCGAATCGAAACTAAACCGAAGGAAGTTGGTTTTTAATTTCTCTGTCTGCAGATCTCTCGAGCTTAGCAAGGAGTTGAAATGAAGTTGGCTAAGGGGTTAAGTTTGGGAAGATTCTCTGTAGAACCCCACAATGCAGCGAAGGTCTTAAGGAATCCTTAGGAATTCTTTGAGGTTCTATAAAAGTTCCTCTTCTTGATGTAATCGCAATGAAAGTTATTGGAAAATTAAACGCTGCTGATGCCCTCCCAATCATTCGGATTCCGCACCCCGGACCTAAAAAAAATCCCCCGAAGGAAAGTAGAAAGAACTTCAAAGCCGCTTCCAATTCAAGTGGAAGTTTATGAGGATTCCAGATAGATTGAAAGTCTACCCTTCCCCCCGCAAGGGTAAGGGGTAAAAATGTAAAAAAAAGGCATAGGGTAATGGGAAATCTTGTGGATATGTCTGTCTTGATATGTCTGTCTGGATATGCCTAAGTAACCGACAGACAGAAAGACAGTCTGGCCCGCTCTTTCTGCCTCCCTTAAGCCAAGAGCTAAATCGGCAAAGAGGGTAAAGGGTAACCGGATTAATAGAAAACATAAGGGTCAAATGTAGAAGCCGATTAAGCGAATCGTCTGATCTAAGAAAAAGCTTAGATCTCTTTCAAAACTAACAGACGGAACCTCAGCTTAGACCAGCCTGCTTGCCCCTCCCACTTCCTCTCTCCTCCTCCCTCTTGCATCCTCAAGCTCTTCCTCCCTCACTCCCTGTCCTTCTGCCTCTCCCTCCTGCTTTGCCTAAGACATTCTTCTTCCGATTTAAGCATTTACAAAGAAGTTCAGGATTCCCTGCGAAGGTCTTTTCTTCTTTTCTTGGCAACGGCAGCGGGCGGGGCATTTAATTCCTTTGAATATTTTTATGTGTTTCTTGTTTTCTTTAAAAAAATAAAGAACTGCTTACTCCCCTCCCCCCACACACCTTCGTCTTCGACGTGCCATCCATCAGTTTGCTCATCTGCCCAACCGCCCGAGCGTTGCTCGCAGGTCCGTTTTGTTTGTTTGTTGTGATGATTTTGTAATTGTCAATTGTGCGAGTTTAATTGAAATTTTGTAAGCCGCGTTTCATTGACTATGCAACCACCGACGCGACGCCGCACCAGCCACCCCACCCCAGCCACTCCGCCGACCCACCCCCTGGGCCAGCCACCCTGCGTGGCTCATCCCGAGCGCGGGGGTCAGCGGCGGGTCGGTCGGTAATTAGAGAATCGCATCTTGTCATTAATCAAAGTGCATTTAAAAATATCAATTCACATTGTAAATTGCAATTAACGAGTCTCGCTGGAGCCGACAGATCGACTCGATAGATGGGCACTCTGATATGGTTTTCAATGTCAGTTGGAGGTCAATTTGGCTGCGTCAAGTGGTCTGGCCAAGTTCCGTTCGCCAAAGCAGATTTCTTTATAGAAAAATTGAAAACGATTTTGGATTAAAATTTTCGCAATTTATTTGAAAAGCGCTCAGCAGCGACAAAAACAAAGGCAACCCTGCCAGCGAGAGGAATGAATTGAAGCCAAGGTTGGCAGGGCCGGCAAGGCCTCCGGTTTACCGTTAAACAAAAAATGTGCCGCGAAATGCTTTCCATGAATGTCAATTGAATATCGCATATAAAGGACTCGCCGGTGGAGCTTCGTTATGAAATATCCTCTAGATGAAAGGTGGCAAGATGGCTGCCAGGGGGGGGGGGGGGGGGGGGACCCCCCTGACTTCCAACTTACCAAACCAAACCCTTCCCCTCCCACCCCCCCCCAAACCCAAAAAACTTCAGAAACGGCTGGGGATTGCATTGTCCGTTTCAAA
>JBAMCP010002653.1:0-11103 GCA_037075105.1 Lissocephala sabroskyi | reverse complement strand
ACTTTAAAGGGTGAGCTTTTATCTTGTTTTCTGGAAAAAAATGATCGTGAAAGCGAGTCAGCAATAAAGGACGTAGGGATTAGCAAAACGGCATTCACATTCAGCACTGCATTTTCACATCTCACCTACATCTTAATTATGTAAGTTCATAAGAAGCCGATAGGACCGCGCGAATACAAGTCGTGAGCAAAAAAATTGAAAAAATTTAAAGTTCAACAGCAAATTAAATTTTTCTGTTTTTATTAAAGTTAACAAAAAGAGAATTAAAAACCAGCTTATTTATTAAAATATTTCCATTTTATATAAAATCAATTCTCATAAAATTTTTATTTTGTGGTATTTTTTTTATTAAGTTATGGCATTTTATTTTCTCTTAGGTTGGCAGCTCCTAAGGTTTGGTATTTGATTGCATGACTATGGTAACATTGAAAACATGCGTTGTTGGTGGTATTAGCCTAAATTTTATGAAATCATTTCTCAAGTTAATATTATTTATTAATATTATTTTGAAGAAAACCTAATATTAAAATTAGACTAAGACAGCAATAAACAGGGTGCATCGCGTGTGATGATGACTTCGATAAGTAAAACTACAAGTCTGCAGTGTGCTTTTGTATCTGCAAGGGGTTTTTTTCAAAATTTGCGCGCGTAATAAAGTTTGCTACGATAAAATAAGTAAAAATGAATGCTGCTTTAATTAGTGTGTTGTTTTTAAACCCTCTACCTGTGTAGGTACAAGAGTATAACAGTTTTGTGCAAAAGTATTTTACATAGAGGAGGGGACGTCGTAAAACACCCAAATTTACTTCCAATATGGTTAAAATCAAAAGAGAAATCCATCTAGCCTTATCCGTCTGTTTGTCTGTCCATATTTTAAATTTGTTAACCCATGAGCCACCGATATGATACGTGTTTCCAGAGTTGCCACTTACAAATTGAGCAATATTTAATGTGGCAGCCCTAAATATTAAAAGAACCCACGAAAAAAGAATCACAGTCGGGCCAGCTCGACTGATACTTCCTTACTTGTTTTTAAATTGTAATGGCTATTTACATTTTATCAATGAGGACGGAAAGGAGGGCATCGAGAACAAAAATTATTTGCGCACATACATATAACAAACCTAAAACCCAAATTTGGTTGCTCTAGCTCTTATAGTCTCTGAGATCCTTTTGTTCATACGGACAGACGGACAGACAGACGGACACGGCTAGAATGATTTCTCTATTCATTCTAAGCATGTTGGGTATAACTTTGGGGGGTCTCCGACGTCTCCTCTATATTACATACTTTCGCACAAACAAACACATTATAACCTTGTACCTTCAGGTACAGGGTATAATTAAAGGCTTAGTTTCTATTGAAGAGTTGTGCGCTCAGAAGAGTTGTGCGAAATAAAAAATACGACCATCCAGGATCAATAACAGTGAAGAAAATCAACATTTAAAATATATGTGACGTCACGAAAGGGTGAGGGGAAGGACCGTCGGCGATACAAAAAAAATGTCAATATGTAGTATACATACACACGAAATTTCAAGTGTTGCAATATAAGGAAAAGACAAAAACAACTGTTGCAAACTACTTAAGAAGTGCCAATCTGATAAATGCGAGTCCGACTTTTTTAAATATAGACGTGGGTTAATAATAATGGGGGAAATACAAATCTAAAATTTGATAGTGCCTGAGCCACCGATATGACACGTGTTTCCAGAGTTACGAAATAAGTTAGTTAGTTAAAGTGGCAGCACTAAATACTAAAAGTACCCGCGAAAAAAAAAAACAACAAATTCTATGTGGGGGGAAGGTACAAGGTATATCATAGTCGAGCAAGCTCGACTGTTCCTTCCTTACTTGTTTATTAAGAAAATAGAGTTATTATTTTCCGCATTTTACTATTTGTAATGCTTTTTTCATCTAAGCAAAAATCAAGAAAGGAAAAGTTCTTCACATCTCTTCCGCTTGAAATGCTGGACGCATACTCATGAACATGTAACTAATAGTTTTCACATACCTTTTAATAGTTTTTCAGCTGACTTTGTGATGCTTTCTATCTCATGTAATCGACAAAATTCATTGCCACAATGTCAAGTTTTCGTGAAGTAGTTGATTTGTTTCTTTGTCATATGGAACACAGGAATAATATTATTATGATTATTAACTTTGAATGCGATTCTTCAACCTCTTCCAATTCTAGACAATTTAACCTCTTTAAAGCACAAATCTTTAGTCCTATCCTCTAAAAATTGCATTGCAATTTTAATCAAATTAAACATTTAATAATCCACTTCTATTGACTGCTCCTCGAGCCCGGGAGCTTATAAAAAGTTTGCCAAATTTTCTTAGTTAGCTTTCTTGTTTTTTCGGTAAGTTTACTCTAAAAATTATAACATAGGACCATAGGCTTAAATGATTATGCATGAATTTTTTATAATACTTCGTTTCATCGTTAATTTTTATATTTTGCTAGTATGCATTTATGTATAAGATCGCCCGTCAAAAAATTAAATAAAACTTGCATTTGCCGCCGTTGCCATGGATATTTGGATGTATAGATGGGAATGTGAGAACTAAAATAAAAAGCAATATCAAATTTAACGATGGGGATGTACATATATCCTTTTTCTAAGGATGGTGAATGGATTGTTTTAAATTTGTTCAATATTTTAATTTTTAATAATAAATTAGTATCTGTTAACCAGTTTTTCGTTCACCCTATAAAGTGCCTCGATTTTTTCGTCTGTTAGTATTTACAATACAAACTAAGCATAAGAAAAAGTTCCTGGTAAAAAATAAGGTAAAGCATACCCCAATAGGTAATAGCACGCAACAAATACGTATACCGAAAAGACGGAATTCCACCAAGTCTAAGTTTGTTTGTTGTTTTGTAAAAATTTGTATGTTTCCCACCCTTGCCGATCGGTTTGATCGTTACTCAAATTTTTTCATTCACAGCTTGAGCCTCTGTTTTTAACGGGGACTTCTTTGTTTTCTACCATACTAGCCGATCAAAAAGTTTTGATTTTCGTGTGAACCAAAACAATTATGTCTCGCACTTGGACTTTTTATATTATTTACAATAAAATCAACCACTATTATAAAACGAATAAAAAGAGTAGAAAACTATCATGATTAAAAATAATGATTTTAAAGTAAGACATGAGTAGTAGCATAATTAGAATTTAAAAAATAGCACATTTAATAATTTAAAATTTAATCATTAGAGGATATATATATATATATATATATATATATATATATATATTTGTATTTTGTTTATTTTAAGTAGATCCTTGACATACTTTTCCGCCCTTTTACTTCAATATTAATCTGAACAAAATGTTGATTTTCTATTAGTTACAGTCAGTTAAATTTTCAAAACCACCACACCCAAAAAAAACCAGTTGCTAAACCACCACCACTTTTCACTTTGGGCTGGTCGTTCGTATCACTTGTTTGTTTGTGCCAGAGAAATGCTTATGTATAAGCCCACGTAAAAATACACTTTATCACACAGCGAAAACATTCATTTTTATACGAATTTATAATATATAAATAGATATGATATATTTTTTGTTTTGTTTATTAAAATTTTATTATAATTTGTTTATTATATTAAAAAAAGAAGGAGTAATACCATTTCCAGAAATTCTTTTTTTCTTTGCGTTTAGTCTTCATTTTTATTTCCGATCTGTCTTTGTGTGAGACAGTAATAAAATTTGATTTAAAAATATAACAATAATATCTTAGCAGGATGGCTTAAACTCCAGTGAGTCTAAAGCACAGATATATACACATTTACAAGTATATACAAGCTCTAATATTATTTCTTCCAAAATAAGAAAGAGTATTTACAATTTAAATGTTTTTTAGAAAGCCTTTGTATCTTGTTTGTTTGTTATATTTGGCTTCCGTAACCAAAGTCGGGGGTGCTACGAATCAGTCACCACCTCTTTTATTTTCTTAAATTTGATTCTAATCCGCTGATAATATTCCAGACTTTGTCAAATTTTGATATTTCGCTCGAATGAATATAATGCGATTTTATTCTTCATGAAGTTCAGCGGCATGCGGCCTTCCTCGGCAGGCGAGAAACGTGCTTTTAGTTGCAGTTACAGATAAGCGCGCACCATTTACAACTACATGTGTATTTGTGTGTACTCCTGTAAACGTAAATGTTAATGCTTTATGATAAGATTTATGTATTTGTTTGTATGTTATTTTATGATGTAAAAAATTTAATCCTGCCTTAGATCAAAATTAATATAACTTAAATTAAATTTCCAAAAGCTCAATAAAACTGCTAATAATATTTTAAGATTTAATAAAATGACGACGAAGTATTTAGGTACCAGGGTGGATATATTTTATGGGGGTTCATGGGAGAATTTTCATATGTCTATTTAGGCTGGTGCGTGCTTTTCTTTGTTTGTTTTTGGTTGAATGGTCAACTGCTTGGATGGTCACAACTCAGCTGTCTCATGTCCCTTTAATTGTTTAATGGCTTGTTAGTTAAAATCCCAGCGGGAGCTAATGGTGGGGTGTCTAAACTTTTAAGTGTGATAATCATACTATTTGTAATAGATTAAGCAAATTTTTTGTAACTTGGGCACATGCGCGACAATGTATCCATATGTTTGCTAATTTGAGGAATTATTTAAATTAAAAATTTTAACGTCGATATCTTTAAAAACTCAATCTATAAAGCATTTTATTTATCAAAATTTCTTTTTATAACTCAACTGCTGCATAACGAGAGCACATGCTCTCAAGTCTTTAGGGTAGCTTGCTTCGCAAACTATTGAAACTCTTGAAATTATTATAAAACAAAAATAAAATACTTTAGACTTCATATTTAATAATGTGCCAGTACTAAGAACTATCAGTACCTAACCAAGCTCACCCAGTTAATGAGTGATATAAATTTTAAAGACAGCTTTCAAATATAATGTCGCACTTTTACTGTGTATGCACTTATTAAACCTATATAAGGTTCATCTTATGTTTTTTTGTTTTGCAAATTCTAGATTCTTCGGTTATTAATATATTTCTAAGTTTCCACCCAACTACCCTCCAATCCAAAAATACCGTTCACATGTATAATCTCAAAAGAGGTGAACTGAGTGGAAAAACTTTTTCGTCGTCGACACGAGTCGTGTCGACGGCACGTGCACATGCCCTGTGCAATGTGTTTGCTGCAGTAAGGATCATTTCCGCTGATATAAATTCTTTTGTTGTCTCGTATGTTTCAAATGTATAAAAAATCTATCTTCTACAGCTTACAGATATAACGGTGCTGTGATTTAATCTGAGCAAATTGGAATTTTTATAATATTTATAATAATCCCTAAAAAAAAAGCCATTTTAATGTACATATGTGCAAAACTTTTATAACTACCTATCTAAATTTTATGTTAATACGCTTAATTTAAATAGAACAGGAATTCGTACTACGTAAGAACTTACGTAAATTGCATTCATCCATCGAACGGAAATGTTTTAAACCAATAATGATCATCCATCCCATCAGTGCTTGCCTTGGAGCTTTTTCACTTCGTTGTACGGGAATGTTTTAGAGATTTAGGCCGGTTACAATAAAGCGTTTCCGTTTTGGCCAAACAACTTGAATGGGCGTTGGCGGCTAGCGGAGTGGTTGCCTATATGCTAAAGGATGTGCAGATGTGGACAAACCCTCATTAAGGCAAGACTTGTATTGCAGAAAGGGTTGGCATCAACCACAAACAGTTGGTTAGATAATAAAACTTGTAATTTTATAAAAAAACTGGATTATTAGTTCCGCTTTTAATAGTATATGTATATTAGACGTGTTGTATTCGTTAATTTTTAATTTTCGATATTACTACGATTAATACGAATAAATAATCGCTTCAAAACAGAAACACCTTAGCAAATACGATTATGTTAATTTATATGTGCTAATTGGTTATTATGTGTTCAATGAAATTAACAGGGAGCGCTGAAAATTAAAAAAAAATAATGAGCTCTTTGACTGTATTGGCTTATTCAAGCTGCCTATCAAAACTAAATGTGTTGAACCTTTTCCTGTTTAATATATGTATATCTGTTAAGAAAAGTGCATTTTGTTTTTTTTTTTTTTTGCCGCTCAAGTGCAAGGACATAAAATGGCACATTGAGCTCTTTTTTTAAATTAATTACTGAACATTTTTTGAGGAATGGGTTGCAAAATATAATCACATAAATATAAATATAAAAAGAAGATAACTGTTATTATTCCACTCAAACAATTATAAAATGTTAAATAACAAGAGATAATTAATAAATGGAGCTATAAGGAAAAAAAAAAAATTAAAATTTTACAGGGTCTATTGTTGTTTTAAAAGTTGGTTAAGTTAATAATAAAAACTTAACCTAAGTGGTTAAGTTATAAAAGTCTGCGTTTATAGAATTTGATTGCGCTATGGTCTTCATAGATAATTTTTTGCTCAGGGCTTCGTAAACAATTATCCTGTTAAATTCTTATTTCAACTCGTTGTATTACATGAATCTAGAACCGTGGACAAAACACAATTTAAAGTTGACAATTTTAACGTCCATTTATACAGTAATAGAAATTTTGGTCGGCTATTTTTGTTATTTTCCCACTGTTCCGTTTAGGCTATCGTTTTAGCTGCCCCTTTTCACAAGTGCTGTCCCTGTCACCCATTGAAGGTGACGTGCGATTGTGGGTAGCTGTGTGCCGACCAATGGGAAACATTACAGTTACCATACATACTTATGTCTCGCTTACTCTTTATGCCAGGACCATAAGTCTCAGCACAAAAACAAAAACCCCTGACTAACCAATCTGGCCGTTCGATATGCAAAAAGAGACCAATCAAAGAAGCGAGGAAAAGACCACTAAGTGATGCTTTAACTTCGACTTTAACATCGACTCAGATCGAGGACGCTAATAATTTAGTTTGGAAAGACTTTTGTGGCGCGCAACATTTGTAACTATTGCGTTCGACTGAATTTAATAGTGCGACGGGTTTCGAGTCTGTTAAAAAATTAAGTGAGCAAGTTTCATAACAGAATGTATTGTTTGAAACATTAAATTTAATATTACCTAAAAAAACGACAGTTTCCATCCGCAAGTGAACTTAAAAACATAGCCCCATTATTATTAAACATCTGTTGTAATTAAAATTCTTAAAGAATAGGTTCAATGCAAATATTATTTCAACCCCTCAGAGCTCTGCGTGTGATTTGCAGTGCCTGTGGTGAAATTAAAAAAGTCAATCAATTGCGATTTTAAGTGTTAGCTTAATTCAAATTTTATATAATATTTGTGTTTAATTTAAAATTAAAAAGTTTTACATTAGTTTTTGCCTATAATGTTTACACTTCAACCAACACCGGCAAGTATAGGACCGCATTGGTCTAGTGGCAATATAATTGATCGGCTACCACCTTTGGATGAGGTGACCCACAAAGGTATTATTTTCAGATTTCCTTATGTAAATATACGTTCTTAAGTGTAAACAAACATGAAGTTTATTTGATATTTATGTTTATAATCGCATTCCAAGAACCCCTCCATTAAATACATTAATTACTGAGTACCACAACTACTATATAAACAAATTTAATTATTGTGCTTATGTTATTATATACATATGTATGTATATAGTTTGGGCTGCGAACAAACATGCAATATTCATAATTTATACAAAACAAAAACATTTTAATAATTCTTAAAAAACAAAATAATGAAACTGGGTACACAGTATTTTAACTTTGCGGTCCCGAAGTCCAGTCCCGTCTCACTTGTTTTATTTTAAATTAATACTGTTTTAGGGATGCCATGACCGTTAGTTTTTTATATTTGTTATTAATTTTTATATTAAATGTTTTAGGAATAAGAAATATCCCGCGTTTGACTGGTAGTGGACTCAGCAATATTGGAGGAAAGTCTTCAACTACAATGGAATCTACAAATACAACGACAGTTTCTCAGCCACAAACATCATATTTTGCCACAACTTACTACCACTTGACTGATGATGAATGTATGTCATTGATAAATTTAAAATGATTTATATTTAAACAATATAATTTCTTCATACAATTTTGAATTTACAAAATTTTATTTAACAAAAACATAATGAATGTATTGGAATATTTAGAAATGCATCTAACCCATACCTATCGAACACAATCACACCATCATCATTAATTAATTAAGTAGACTTATATTTTTGTTTTTCAATTAAAAACATTAAAAATTAAAATTAAAATTAAAAACATTAAAAACAATAGTAGCTGCTAGTAATTCATGGATTATTTTTATCATTGTTTTTGTTGTGTAAATAGCTAAAGCAACTTTTATATTAAAAATTGGTTTTATATAAAATAAAATAACCGATGCAATGGCACGTTTCATTCAGTTCCACAAAGATTTTCTCGTCCTTAAGAAATTCTCGGCGGATAGGGACAATAGTTGTATTGAGTGTGAAAAATTCAAATAGTTCTTCGTTAATTTTGAGTTCAATGGATATTGTTAACATCTTGACGAATACCATTGCACAAGCTGCCAATTACCGCACCACAATGCCAAAAGTGATTATTGCGTACAATAACTGAATGAAAGACTAGGTAGCGAATGAAATGACAAGGGCCGCTTCGGTTTCGGGGTTATTTTTAGTGTTATTTGTACCAATATTGGTGACTGGAACCAGCTGATCTTTAAAACAGAAGGGACACCCGCCGTGCTGTTAAGTACTTTTAGTCATATATGATCCATTGTTTGCTTTGGATCAATGGAATCATTTTCCACCTTTTGATATTCTTAAAGGCCATTCGAAAAAACCTAGCTTGTCATGTCGTTACAAGTAAAATAATTATTAATGCTGAATGCAGATACAATAACAAAAAAGTACAACATTTTGTTCTAGGCATGTTAGATAATTTTGAACACAAATAAACGTGTTGAGTGATTTCGTAAAGGGCAAATGTTCACATAGTCTATTCAGTATTTTTAAATAATAACTTGAATGACCTTCTCAACGATTGAATTGCTTATTTTACGGTAGTATAATGCTATATAGATTCAAACAGAGTGGGTGTTACTTAAATTCATAAAAATATAAGATTTCTTGCCGGTCCTCGATCAAAACATGTCATACCAAAATTGTTTACAGAAAAAATAGCTATTTATTAAGTCCTAATGATACGATTTGTGGTAAAAGATTTACATAGGTAGTTTAAAGAAATGTTCACCAAAATTTTTAGAGTCTGCATGCTCGAACTATTTCGCAGAACTATCCCCTTACCTGCTGTTTTAAATCTGTCCTAAAAGAAGTAGGGCTAACGATAAAAAAATTCTCCGAAACGTGAAGTGTTTTTTGCCTGATATTTAGAACTTTAACGCTTCGTCGGCTATAACCAATTATTTTTTTTTTTGCATATTGAAGACAAACCAAACGGATTTTCCTTTTTATTAGAAAACTATTTAGATAAACCTATTGTGCTTTTCCATTATCTAATGTTTTTATATACTGTGCTCTTCATTGAAAAAGGGAAAATGCAGACAAAATATTTTTGGTGGATGGCAGATGTATGTTACTCTTAGAAAAAAGCGTAATTAGCACCACCAAATATATATCCAAATTAAGCAGCAAGATGGTACAGTTGGTATAGCGATGTTTCCCTGTCCGTTCGGGTGAAAACCTGGTTTTCGAGACTATTAAAGCTAGAGTTATCAATTTTGATACCAAGATTTCTGTTAATTTTGCATGCTCGAATTATTTCGCAAAAGTATTTCCATTCCCGCCGGATTTAAACCGTTTTATTCCTTAACATTCCTCCAGTATATGAAGTGTTTTGTGTCGATTTTCAGAACGTGAACGCTTCGTTGACCTTAACCGAAAATTTGTTTTGACATATTTAAGGCACGCCAAAATAGATATTCCGTTTTATTGAAAGACTGTGTAGATGAGCACGTGGTACTTTTGCTATTAGCTGATGTTTTTTATACTCTGTACCCTCTTTTGAAAAGGGGAAATTACAGAGAATACTAGTTTTGATAAAAGGCAGACATGTTTAACAAACGAAGCGCGGTAGACACCCAAAATCGCCTTAGCCAAGCAGAAGTAACCTTGTCTCAACACATATTACTAATCTCGCTGATGCTACAAGCTTCAAATTTGGTTTGAAAATTAACAAAAAGTTCTGAAATTATAATAAGCAATTCATCCATACAATTTTATAAAATACCAACAACTGAATTGGGTACAGAGTATTTTATCTTCGGAGCTCTGCAGATAGCCCCGCTTTACTTGTTATATTTTGTTTTAATGAGAATCTATCATAATGAATAATTATGTTATTAATTACAATATTTACGTTTTGCAGGTCACAGTGGGGTTAACCAATTGGGTGGCGTTTTTGTTGGGGGAAGACCGTTACCGGATTCTACTCGTCAAAAAATAGTTGAACTTGCTCATTCTGGTGCCCGCCCTTGTGACATATCACGCATTCTTCAGGTTTCAAATGGTTGTGTTAGTAAAATTTTGGGCAGGTATGTGTATGTTAAGAATTTATATAATAAAACAAAATTTAAGTTTAATTTTACATTACCAAATGTAATAATAATTTTAAAATAAAAAATTCGAATTTATTTTATTACATCCAATAATTTTTTAAGGTATTACGAAACAGGAAGTATCCGACCACGAGCAATAGGAGGTTCAAAACCCCGTGTGGCTACAGCAGAAGTAGTAAGCAAAATATCTCAATACAAACGCGAATGTCCTAGTATTTTTGCTTGGGAAATTCGAGACAGATTATTACAAGAAAACGTTTGCACTAATGATAATATTCCTAGTGTAAGTATTGCATATAAAAAACTCAACTTGTGGAAAACCAGATTGAATAAAGCTTGATAGCACTTATTTGATATTATCTTATTTATTTATATTTATATTGTATATATGTAGAACAATATATAAGAAATATATAGCTTATATTATAAAGAATAACAAAAAAAAAAAAATAAAAACATATATACACATATACATATATATATCCATATACACACATATAGCTTCCCATCGCGCTGTACTTTCTCTCTTCACCTTTGT
>JBAMCP010002652.1:0-11124 GCA_037075105.1 Lissocephala sabroskyi | reverse complement strand
AAAGTAGTGAATAAAAACTAATTCCAATAATACTTGTTGTTGTTGTTGTCTATAGGTCTCGATGGACCATGTTGTTAGGGTTGTAATGATAAATACCTGTTTGGGTTATTTAAATATATTTTAATATCAGGATCCGGCTCGAACGGACCGATTTTAGGCGAATCGTGTAACTCTTAATTCCAGGTTGTCCACACAAAAAGACTCAATGTAGTAATTAATTAATGTTTCATTTAAAATAAAAATGGTCAACTCAAATATGTTTGTGCTCACTTCAACGATCTTTTTCTAATTGATACATATATGAAATCGGACTGCTAACTTGGCTCAAAAAATCTATACCATAAACGATGTTGCTAACTTAGCTTAAGGAATATAGGCTGCCAACTTGGGCTATAATATTTTCGCGCCATTTGGCCTATCGATTGTTCATAAATTCAAATTTCAGTTTAAAAAATTACAACACTTGTGTTCTTGTTTCTAATTAAGTAGTTCGTCTCGATCACGATCAGGATGATGTTCGTACAAAGAACGAACATTCTCCGGTTCCGTGTAGGACTGCGCTGCCAGACTGATCGCATGTGCTGCCACTGGTTTTGTATTATTTTTTACACAATTCACAAATAGCAAGCCATCCGTTTACCCGTGTAACTTGTGCTTCTTTCTTATTCTGAATTTACTAAAGTATAATTCGTACTAGTTACAATAAAGTTGTGAGTCTTATTTGCTGGTCATCTAGGACTGGCCGCTCATCTATCGATAAGTTGAACTTTTGGACTATTGGAATAAATTTCAATTTTAACAAAAATTAAATCGGATCGAAAGCATGTCGCTTCGTACGCTTAAGAAGCTGCAGGGCGGTGCAGACAAGCTTGCGGCACCCCCAAAAGAGGACAACGATGAGCTCGATTCGTTTTGCGACAGAAATTCGCGTTTAAATCGATTTGCTTTGCTCCAGCAGCAAAGCGAATTCGAGAGCGAGGAATTTAAGGAGGACGACATCGAAACCGAGCAGAACTCGGATGCCAATTTGGCGAATGCGAGTGCCGCTGCCAAGAAGAAACGTAAGAAAAGGAAGAAAAGACCCAGTGCAAAGCCCATCAGAGATCATGACGTCCACAACGGCCCAAAGCTGCTGGTCAGCGGCGCGCGTACCAAGCCGGCAGAGACCAAACAGCTGCCAGTTGCCCCGACCAAAAAGAATCTGATGAGCGTTGAAATCAAGCATCTGAATGCACAGAACGAAATGCGTCGCATCTTCGGTAAGAGCGTCGTCGAAATTGATAGGAAACGTAGACGCCGAAACCCATTCCTGAAAAGCATGGTGACCGCCAAGCGCTCATGGCCACCGCTAACCAAACACATTATAACCATGAAGATGGCGCCCAACCATGACAAGCCCGGTTGCTCCAATCATCGCGTCAACACCGATCCAGTCAAGTGGTTCATGTTCCAGCACAGCAAACACTACAAGAGAGTGCAGGCCATGTTCCTGAAAGCCTTGAAGAACACCGATTACCATACCCTCATCAATCTGGTCAAGCACAACCCCTACCACGTCGACTCGTTGATCCAACTCAGCGAGGAGTGGAAGATGACGAAAAAGTACGCCTTGGCCTCCGAGCTTATTGAGCGCGCCTTGCTTGTGATGGAGTCCTCGCTGCTTGTGAACTTCAGCCTTACCTCCGGCACATGCCAACTTGATTACCGAGTCCAAGAGAACCGAGCCTTCTTCATTGTGCTTTTCAAGCACGCCCAGTACCTGGAGCGACGTGCCTGTTGCCGCACAGCCTTTGAGATTGCCAAACTGATAATGACCCTGCAAATGGACACGGACCCGCTGGCCATAATCCTGGTGATCGACTTCTACGCCTTGCGTAGCAATCAGTTCGCCTGGCTTGTCAAGTATTACGAGGAGAACAAAACGGCCCGGAACTTGACCCAGCTGCCCAACATGGCCTACTCCTACGCGTTGGCCCTGTTCCTGCTGCACGGACAGTGCCTACAGTCGGATGAGGCTCTGCAATACGCCCTGCTGATGTTCCCAATCGTTCTACTACCGCTGCTCCAGATGCTGTCGGTGCCAACGGACAAGCGTGTGCTAGGCTCCTCATACTTCGGATTTCCGGATGGCAACCGGTCGCCGGTTTTATATCAGCTTGTCAGCCTCCACATCCAGCGCACGAATAACCTTTGGCGCCAGAATGAAATTTTCGCCTGGATAAAGTCGAACGTAAACAAGTCACTGGACCGCATCGAAGCCAAGGATCCGATAATCAATAAGTACAGGAATATACGCTCAAAAGGTTACACGGCCCTGCCCAGGGCCATCTTGCGGCATCTAGTACTCTCCGACTACATAGTGAAGATTCCCTTGGCCGCCTTCGATTCCAACGAGGACGTCCTTATGACCTACGATCCTTTTCCGCCGCTCGACAGCATCGACTGCAATGTCATTCGCACGTCCTCAACGTACCGAAGAAATATGTTCACATTCTTTCAATCGCTGCTGCCGACTTTCAACATCGACCAGGCGCATATCCAGGTCGAAGCCCGTGCCCAGGCCCGGATTTTGGCACAGCAAAATCCACCCGGCAGCGATGTTTTTGTCGTTCATCCATCCTATGGGCTTAATCCCTATCCCCTCGAGACTGAGCTGAGCTACAATTTAATGAGACTTCTTTGGGATTTCCTGCAGAACTTAAACTTCCCCGAACCCGATGACAGCCAGGAATCGAACAGCGAGGAATCTTCCGAGGACGAAGAGCACTCCAGCGATTACGCTGACTAAGCCGATTTATGATTAATTCTTTTCCAACTGTTTTGTTCCCCCCGATCGCTTCGTCCGCCAGTCGCTTAATTTGACCTTTTTTAATGAGTCAATCAAGCAAAATCGGACTGTTCAAGAAGCCAAAAATACATAAACAATTAGATCGAAAAATGCATACATATTTATCCATTTTGTTATTATAAAAAAAGAATCTCAAGCCAAAACCACCTGAATAAAATTAATATTAATTTTAATATGCAATTACAACATTATTATTTTCAATTATTTATACCTTACCTCCTCCAAAATAATAAGTCCAAAGCAAATTCTGCTAAATGGACTAAACCGTTCGAAAATAGAGACTTGAGCCAAGACCAGATAGTTATGTTCCCAAGCACCACCATAAAGAGTTGACATAAAATGGCATTTAGAAACTTACAAGTAAGGAGATAAATAAACAAGTATCCAAGTTATTTTCTTAGCTCCATTTATTAATTATTGTTGTTCACAAAACATATATAATTGATTGAGTGGGATAGGGGGCTGCCCAACTATCTGTGACCATTGTCAAAGGTAGTGTCTAAATTTTGATACTTAGCGTATTCTAAATCTTATTAACTTTTATTTTAAATTGAGACTTGTTTTTATGATGATCTGTGAGTTAGGTTATGTTGCAAAGTCGTCCAGGTTGAAGTTCATTTTGGGGGATAGCTCTGAGGGCGATGTCGTGGATGTCCAATTTGTGCCTCTTGCTATTATTGAGTCAATTTGTAGCCTTAATTATTGTCCTAATTTCCGAGGTCGTTGTCGTTTTGGTTGGTCTGGAATTGCCTTCCTGTGGATGTCCACAAATATTTGGGTAATTGGTTCTGTCGTTCATATAATTTGAGATTATATTTTAAAAGTGTATTCCAAGCTTCCTCGCTTTTTCTTCTGATGTACGTGCTCAGGAGTTAGCAAGATTACATATGTCTTGGAGGTCTATGTGGGATTGAGTCCTCTAATTTCCATAAGGCTTTCCATAATAAGTGTTTTTGCGCTGCTGTGGGCCCAAGACTTCTAATGTAATTGTCAAATTTATTGTCGTTTTGTCGTCTGATAAAATTTCCTAGTTTCTTCGTTGCTTAATTGTACTGACTTGTCGTTTGGGTATCTGGTCATCTTCCATATTTATATACCCTGCACCTGAAGGTACAAGGGTATAATATGTTTGTGTGAAAGTATGTAACATAGAGAAGTAGACGTCGTAGACCCCCCAAAGTTACCTCCAATATGCTTAGAATGATTAGAGAAATCGATCTAGTCGTGTCTGTCCGTCTGTCTGTCTGTCCGTATGAACGCAAGGATCTCAGAGACTATAAGAGCTAGAGCAACCAAATTTAGGATTTAGACTCGTTATATCTGCAGGCAGATCGAGTTTATCTTTTTTTTCGATGCCACGTCCCGTTTCCGCCCTAATCAAATAATTTCTTTAATAGCTACAATTTTGAAACAAGAGCAAAAGTGTGTATAGAAGAAGGGTGGAGAACACAAATACCTTTCGTTTGATACCTAATTTGTTTAAATCCGTTCATAATTAAGGGAGTTACTTCAAGTCAAAGTTTAGGGGGTGGGGAAATAAAAACAGCTGCCTCGGCCGTGGCCGGCCGGTCGCGCACACAAAAAAGTGGAAGGGGGAGCTAGAGAATGGGTGGGTAGAGACGGCCGCTGTGATGAGTTTTGAGAGTGGGGAATTTGTTGTTACTTCGCATATTGTGAGCATGGCCCGAACACATGCTAGATTTTAATCATTAGCGAGTGAATGGGCTGGGAGTCAAAGAAATATCTGAAGACGCCCGCCGTTTTTTAATTTATTTTAAAACGGTGAAATTATTTTGCCTCCCCCTTCGCGACCGGCCGGCCACGGCCGAGGCAGCGGTTTCAATTTTCCCACCCCCTAAACTTTGACTTGAAGTTACTCCGTTGATTATGATCGGATTTTAACAAATTTGGTACCAAATGAAAGGTATTCATATTCTCCGCCGTTCTTCCATACAAACTTTTGCTTTTTCAAAATTGTAGCTATTAAATAAATTATTTGATTAGGGCGGAAAGGGGGCGTGGAATCAAAAAAAAAAAAAATAAATAAATGAAAAACTCGTTCTGCCTGCAAATATAACGAGTCTAAATCCCAAATTTGGTTGCTCTAGCCCTTATAGTCTCTGAGATCCTTTTGTTCATACGGACAGACAGATGGACAAAGCTAGATCGATTTCTTTTTTGATTCTAACCATATTGGGTATAACTTTGGGGGGGTCTACGGCGTCTCTTTCTCTATGTTACATACTTTTGCACAAACACATTATACCCTTGTACCTTCAGGTACAGGGTATAAAAATTGTGTGTTCAGACTAGCAAATGCTTAAGGACTTTAGCTTAACCTAATACACGCATATACCGGCAAAGTAACTTAAGAATATATGTTGTCCATGCCGCTGACAATAACATAAGAGATAACATATAAAGAAAGAGCAAGCTAAAGAAAATAACGATTCAAGATTAGCCGACCGATTTGCTCATTACGCTTTTTAAAATATTAAAACAAATTCTGTTTTAATATAAGAATTAAACAGTATTATAAAAGGGGTGGCTCAGACGACGGTGTCCCATACAGGGCAGCGTACTCGGCTCCCTATATCAGCTATTCAATGCTGATCGAACTACCACAACCAACGGAATCCGGTCGGCACTACATAGCACAGTGAGACTTTCTGACGGAACGGAGCTTTTCCCCACAGACCATATTAAAAAAGTGGGCTAAACACCTCAAGTCACCCTAATCAATTTCTCGACATGGTTCAAATCATGGGGACCGAGATCAACAAGAAAAAGACGGTCCATGTGGTATACACATATCAAAGAACACAAAATTGTCTTTTTATTTATAGATAACTTAGATTGACCATGAATAACCATAATGCGAATCATAAAATATTTGAAATAAACAATCTAAATGGAACAATCAAAACTTAATTTGTATAAAACGATCCGATTATCATTATGTTAAAGGAAAAGGAAAAAAAATTAGAGCATTGAGCGTTATTGAGCGCTTTAAAGAAGAAATCAAATATTATTGAACAGGTTATTAGAACTAGAAAAAATATATTGATAATTTAAATTTCCATGAAAACTTTAAAGTGTGGACTGTAAATCCGAATAAAATTTGATGCAGGCAGTTGTGAATGCTGATTTCAATTCAATAGTCCAATAAAAGATAAAACAAAAATTAAAAAACAAATAAATAATATTAAGTTGTAATAGAACGCTGGCACTAGCTTACTGCCAACATATATATAACTTATTAAAATTATTTAGGAACTTCGCGGAAAATCTCCTAATAATGGAAAACAAACAGAACTTTATTTTTACTCGAAAATGAATTTATAAGTTAGTTAATCTAAAATTGTATTTTCGAATATAAGTAACTAAAATAGTAGTTAAAAATACACATGTGGGTAAACATAAGTGATAACATTTTTTTTAATGACTTTTCGAGGTTATCCTGTATTTGAAGCTTTGTCATTTTATGATAAATGTAACTTGAATACAAAACTATACATACATACTCCTAAAATATTTATATTATTTTATTATTTAATGAAGAAGTACACAATTGATACACACACGTGTTTCTTATTCTTCTTAAATCTCAAACTCTCCGTCACGATATGTTCTTATGTTTTTGGCCAAAGAATAGCAAACTATTAAATGTTCGAGGTTTTTATAAGTTTTTTTCCTTAAAAATAAATTTTTCTTAAAAACATTTAAATTATTAAAGTAAATGAAAAGCATAGTAAGCCAACTACATAAATATTTCATGCATAGGTACATAGGTATGTATTTGCGTTTAGATTCTTTAGCTTGTTTCATATGAATATCATATCCCAACATAAGAAATGTCTAATATATTGGCAGTTATTTTGTACTTATATTGCATTCTGGTATTTGCTTTTTACCCATTAAAAATAATTTTTTCCAGCAGTAAATAATTTGTTTAAAATTTTTTCTTTAATTTTAGGCCAAACCCGTAATTAACAAATCAAACATTAACTATTCTTCGTTAATAGTTTTAAACTGAAACAGAAATACGATTTGCAAATAAATTATTGTGCGTGACGGAGAGGCACTATATGTCAAATCAGTCAATATGCTGTTAAGATTGACAAGTTCCAATTTCAACCCCTCCAAAAAGTACATCAACCAAGAGTTGTATTGTGTTAAATTTATATTTAAAAATGTGCGCCTACGTTTTATCAATGTATTTACTATTTACAATAAACTATTTTTATAAATAAATTGAATCAATGATTGAAGAAAAACCTAATTTTTTAAACAATAAATTCTGAAAATAAATTTTTGTTAAAGTGTTTGTAATGAAAACTTCGTTAACAACAATCCTCAGTATTTAGTATATTAGTATACGTTATGTATAAAATTGACACAAATTACTTTTTAGTCTGAAATTATTGGATAAACAATTAAATCAACAATTTATTGAGGTATTGAAGATATATTAGAATTGCTTATAACATTTTCGCGTTTTAAAAATGCTTGGATGTTTATGTATATATATAAATACATTTATATTTAAACCAATTACTACAATATTAATGTTATATAGAATTAGAGAACTATAAAAATATGTGTAACTGATGTTTTAAAAAAGCTATAAATTCTAAAGCAAGTTATACCTCTAAATCACATAAAAGCTTACATATTTTTATGTTAAGTTCAATTAATTTAAGTAAGCAATTAACAATATGTATTGAAATACCATTAGATGATTCAATTTAAAAATTCACCACATTTCAAATTATAGATGATCATAAATAAATTCGTATTCTAGTGTCTTTTTACTGAATATAAAAAAAAACTTCTAATATAGGGCATATTGAGCATTTCTCGAGATTATAAGAAAGCCTGGTAGATACAAAACATAACTTAATCAAAAAAATTGGAATTTAGACATATATTGGCTATTTAAAAAATGTTGGGAAACACCGTATTGCTTATGTTTTTTCTCGAACTGTTTCTCGTTAGTTTGTAAAGCTAATTGCTCATGTACAGAAATGCTTTCGTATGTAGTCGTTGGGTTGTATATATGTTTTTAAAATTTTTTTTGTTATTAATATTTCCAGAAGTTCAACAACAGAAGAATCCGCCAAACCACGAGTTTTACGTTTTACATGGTCCATGAAAACTACATCTCCGTTAATGCCCGATCAAATAATGCAAAAGATTCGCGAAGTATTAGATCAAAATAACTGTGACTACGAACAACGTGAGCGGTAAGTATTTTTCTTTAAATATTCAATATATAAATCTTTAAATATTTTACATAAAATGCGCCTCAAATTAGATTTGTGTTATGGTGTGTACATGGCGACCCAAACACAGACTCTTTGGTACAATGGGAAATCGAAGTGTGTAAATTACCACGACTTTCTTTAAATGGAGTTCGATTCAAACGTATTTCTGGTAAGTTTCCACGTATGTATGATCTAAAGTTGTGTAAAAAACTGTGATCAAAAAAATAAATTAATTATAAATATAAATAAATATAATAAATTATAAATTATAGGCATTTTGAAATATGTATATCCTAATTCCTTTAACAAATTATTATGGTCTGTATCTGTTCTGTAGGTACAAAAGTTAAAAAGCTTGTAAAAATATGTAACATAGAAGAGCTCGAATTAAAATATACATCGATTTAGCGATGGCTGTCTGTCTGTCCGCATGAACAAACTGACCTCAAAGACTATATGAACTAAATCAACAACAATTGGGATTTCAATTTTGTCAGGTAGATATTTCTTTATTCAGACATAATGTGTAAATATTCAAAAAGTTTGATATAGAAAACAAGTAAGGAAGTAACGAGCTAGCTCGACTGTGATATACCCTGTACCTAGGGCTTGGAATCAAATTAATTTCAAACAGGAACAAATAAAACTTAAAATTTACTA
This sequence comes from Lissocephala sabroskyi, assembly GCA_037075105.1. Lineage (NCBI taxonomy): Eukaryota > Metazoa > Arthropoda > Insecta > Diptera > Drosophilidae > Lissocephala > Lissocephala sabroskyi. The sequence continues at coordinate 2,349 of JBAMCP010002652.1, read as the reverse complement.
AATTTTACGGCGGTCGTCTTTAGGCATTTTTTTGACCTCCCCAAACATTTACTCGCCAAACCTTTAAATAGCTAGCAACTGATTACGCCACGCTCACAATTTGTGACGTAATAAAAAATTCCGCCGTCCCTCATACTGAATCGGCTGTCTCTACCCATCCTTTATGTCCCACTTTCACTTTTATAAACATATATGCTCGCGACTTGCCGGCAGCGGCCGAGGCAGTGGTTTTTATGCCCCACCCCCTAAACTTTGACTTGAAATTACTCCTTTGATTAAGACGGATTTAGTCAAATTATTTTATCAAAGGAAAGGTATGCTATTGAACACTTTTATTTGATTTGCGAGGAAAGGGCATCTAAAAATATATATAAAAAAATTTACCTCATCTGCCTGCAGATATAAGGAGTCTAAATCCAAAATTTGTTGACTTTAGCTTTAGTCTCTGAGATCCTTTTTTATACGGACAGACAGGCGGACAAGTCTAAATCGATTTCTTTAATCATTGTAAGCATTTTGGGTGTAACCATGAGGGGTCTACGACGTCTCCCTTATGTTTCATACTATCGCACAATCACATTATACCTTTGAACCTTCAGGTACAGGATATAAAAATAGGTTAGGAAGATCGGCTTGCCCGATTGTGTAATGACCTGCACTTTAGCATATTTAAATTAAAATTGTTAATTTAGTGGGTGGCAATATTATTCTAAAATATTTGAATTATATATTTTTTAGGAACAAGCATTGGTTTCAAAAACATAGCATCACGCATTGCTTTTGATCTTCGACTGTGACTCAACCAACGATTAAATTGTGGCGCATATTTATCTGATATTAAGGAAACATCAAAAAAATATTTGCCAGCACATAGAGACCATTATTTCCTTAGGTACTGATAACTCCTTTAATGGAGTATTGTCTTTTCGTGTGCATTAAAATTAACTAGACACTTATATTTTTATTTCCAGAGTTGTAAGGCCTTTGCCCCGTTAAAACATTAATATAATTTTAGGAAACGTTTATGAAAAGACGCAGTCCTTAAAAAGTTGAAAATAATAACAAATATTACTATAAAATCGAGCAATTCATAGATGCTTATTAATAGTAAATGTAAAATAAAAATTCAAAAAATTTTCGTTGCAACAGGTATTATAAAAATACAATTAGAATGGAGCAGTTGTCGTAAATAATCAAAAATCCATACATATTTTGTTTAACATGTTGCCAGAGCTGGATATGGTGTTGGTCCCGCAGAAACACTAGCTTATAATAAATACGTGAAGTAAGCGATAAATACAAAACAATAGTTTGAGCATATAAAGATATATATAGATATATATATACCTATATATATATTATTAAATGTTGATTTTTTACGCATTAACAAAATATTATATTAAAAAAAGAAAATTTTATGTTCAGCACGTTAGAAGGTTTATTTTCTAAATGTCTTATATTTTCAAATTGTATTTCATACTTAATACCATTTATTATGTTGTCACATTGTAATTAAAAACGAAAAAAAAAATTATAAAGAAAACATGATATGATTTTCCTCTTAATATAACATTAAATTAATCGAACTATTTTAATCCATGCAGTTGTAGTAATAAGTGAAATCTTACGCCCATTAAAATATTTATATGTATTATTTAAACATTATACTGTGGTATCTACTTGGTAAAATGCGATAGGTAAGTTGAATCTATATATCTTTTAAACAAAAAATTCGAGGTAGAGCTAGAAGGATGCTACCTTACATACAGTGGCTCTGAACTAAAAAAAAAACAAGTAAGGAAGTAACAGTCAAGCTAGCCCGACTGTGATATATCCTGTATCTGGTGCTTGAAATCAAAATAATTTCTCTTTTTGAAATAAATTAAAACACGGCGGGCGTCATCAGGTATATCTTTTCTAACAACAAATTTCCCCACCCCGGGCTCAGAACGCGTCACAGCGGCCGTCTCTACCAGCGCTCGTCAAAATTTCGAAAGCGCTCGCTCTCGGCTCACCAAAATTACTAGAGCGCTCGCGAGCATCTCGTCAAAATTTCGAGAGCGCGAGCGACTGCGACGCCGACTGCAGTAGCTTGAAGTTTCAAAGGGGTGGGAGGGAATGCTGAGGACGGCAGCCGTGCCGAGTTTGTGTGTGGAGTGGTGGATTTCCCCGTTAGGTCGACAAAATCGTCCGCATTCCCCGCCGTTCTTCTATACAAACTTTTGCTTTATTTTGAAAATTATAGCTATTAAATAATTTATTTGATAAGGGAGGAAAGGGGGCGTGGCATCGGAAAAAAAAGATAAACTCGATCTGCCTGCAGATATAACGAGTCTAAATCCCAAATTT
>JBAMCP010002651.1:0-11132 GCA_037075105.1 Lissocephala sabroskyi | reverse complement strand
GACGTCTCCTTCTCCATGTTACATACTTTCGCACAAACACATTATACCCTTGTACTTCCAGTACAGGGTATAAAAATTTAGAAAGGAATGCAGATCTACGATGTGTAATATCAAAATGATACGCCATCTGTGAATGGTGGAAGGAATTTAGACTCAAAAGTAAAAACAAAAAACCGGATTTGCATGGCTCATTAGGAAATATCAGAACAAACGCCTTTAAATTTGCATGGAATTTGTTTGGATGATTTAGATTTTTTTAATGATATATTCGGACGCCTTTTCTTAATCAGTTCTTTGGTTTGGCATTGAATCAAAATAAAAGAAACTATTGAATCCCAATTGTAATTTACATCATTGTTTATATATTCCTAAAAGGTCTTTAAGAATTCACTACCTGAGAATTTAAATTGATTAAAAATTGCCTTTGAACGAATAACATAGAGCTTATGGTTTTTATATTATATGATATTAGTTTTTAAATTATTATCAAATTTATTTACATAGTTTCATGAGTTCTCGAGAAAATAACCACTAACTACTTCTTAATATCCCGAAAAATTGAGAAATTTCTTCTGTGTATTCATTTTAGGATCCTTATTAATTTAAGGTTCAAAGGGAACCATCAAGGCCATTTAATAAGCAACTCAGACAGCCAGGCGGGAATTTCTCCACATTTTAATGAAATCAATTGTACATTTTTTCCTTAGGATCCCAATATCAGAACTGCCTCACTCGTTGGGATTCCATTAGCCAGGCAGAGGCTTGAAGAGCCATCGCCATCGCTTGGGATGCTGGCGGATGGATTTAGTTGTACTCTTTTCTATTCGAATAATTTGAGCCACCCGGAAAGTTTTCGGCGTCGTTGGTGTTGTAGGCCGGCAATTGATAGCCACACCATAAACCATTGGAGCCAGCAAAACACCGAACCCGAACTCGAACTCGAGCATTTGTCCGCCGCCGCCCACTGCCCAAAACAAAGAGCGATGCGAACGGATGCCTAACAAATGCAATCAGAGTATCCTGGACGGCAAAACAAGTTGCAGCAACAGAGGAGGAGTTGTAGGTGGAAGGGAGCGTGGGGTACGCCAAACTTTGTGGCGTAAACTTTTAATGAGTTCTTTTTATTTGCGATTTGCATGGCCACGCCCCCCATTTGTCACAAAATGAATTCTGGCCGAGCGAAATTGCATTAAAGTTGTCGGCGATCTCGACCGCCGCCGTGGCCGTGGAGTAGTACTTGTAAATATTTCGCCAGCATCGTCTGCTGCAGGCCGGCCGGCCAGCTCATCTATTCAATCGAGCGACCGCCCATTGCCCAATGACACTGCCTACTTCCCGGGAAAGTTTTGGTCAAAACAGGCTAAGGGGGTTGGGGCGGAGTGCTCAATGATGAGCAGAAAACTGAAGAATCCGAATCCGAGTCCGAATCCGGGAGCGGAGCACAAAACACAAATTGCGAAATAAAATAAAAATAAATATGGTATGTTGGGCTGCAAGCGGAAAGTTTTAAATTGAAAATGCGCTTTGAATATTTCAGCGCTTTGCGTTTTGGCTGCCGCCATCGCTGTTTTCATCGCCCGTCGCCATCGCCAGCGCCATCGCTTGCCGCCATCTTGTGCGGCATTGCACTTCCGGCAGAGGCAGAGGCAGAGGCAGCGCCTGCTCATCGTTCGTTTGGCTGGGCAAATGCAAAAGGCGAAAATAATTTGAAATTTTAATTAAAAGTATTTTGAGAAAAGTTGGCACTCGCTCGACTTTTCCATCGGCTGTCCAAACTGCGACACAAAATTCCTCCTCCTCTCTTGTCGGCATAGCCAACTATTTTTCGAGAATTGCCTCTGAATTTCAGGCCAGCTTCACACTCCTTCCAATATCGCAATTGCGCTCTTGAAGGTCCTCGGCCCTCCTTTCATATGTGGAACAACCGCAGTCCTCTTTTCGGCCAGCGTCTTAAAGGCCCAGCCCATTTTGGTTTGCTTTAATTAAGCCGTTGTAGCTGCCGGGAAACCCGTCGCAACTGTTGCAGTCGGTCGGTCGGAGTCGACGCTGCCAGAGAGCAAGAAAGAAAGAAACAAACTTTATTAATAAAAGTTTTTCCTTCGGTGTTGTATCCCAAGTATTATTAAAAACTTTCATATACGCAACATTGACACACACACACACACACGAACATATGCTGACAGTTTTCCATACATTTAAGCGTTAAATTACGTGGTCCCTTTTTGGGTTGGGATGTGACAATTTTTTGGGGTGTTTTTTATGAAAGTCGTTGCCATGCCCACCGTCGCCGGCTGGCCCTTTAAGAGGTAAATTAATTTAAAGTTCGTCTGCCCCGCCGCCCCACCTACCGGTCATGTCCCTTTGGACACCCTCCACCGGCATTCATATTCAATTAGTTCCAGATGAACTCGGCTGAGAGCCAACTGTCCATCTGCCTTTTGACCGCAGCATCGCCCAATGCGAAATGCAAGCTGATAGCCTAAACTGCCGCCGCACGCCATGTACAGAAACACGAACCCCTTCTCCACAGGTCAACTCTACCCAACTCAACCGAACCAAACCGAGCCGAAGTGAACTGTAGTCTGTGTAGTTGGTCCCAAACTATTTGCAATTGAGTGCATGCCGTATTAGCATGGAAAAGAGAATGCCCAATGAAGTGCGTCGTCCATTAACATCAAACGCATTTTCTCTTAGTTGAGTTCCATTAGAGTCCTCGACTTTCTTGCTCCGATCAACGCCGTTGTCGCCTTTGGGGATGTGGCAAGGGCCCGGCTGCTTTCTTTGGGCCCCACTTAGCTGGATAAACTAAAAGCAGCTAATTAAAGTAAACCAAGCCAACTCCATTTACACGGAAATTCAACGGGCAGTTAGACGGAAGCATAACTCGATGCCCACTGGAGCTGCCTGAGGCCCCCTACATGAATATGCAAAGCAAGACCAGAATAGCCGACTGCAATTCACCCTGTACTTTCGACATGGATTGAAATATATATAAATAAATAAAATATATATTCCGTACTGTACTGTACTGTACTGTACCAATATTTGATATGAGTTGTGGCCGCTCTACTATTTTATAAATATGGCAACACTAGAAGATAATTCTCAGTAGACTTAGTTTTATTCTGCTTGCAGGATAAGGTGGCGTGGAATCAGAAAACATATAATTTACCTTCCTGCACATAGAGGGTAATATCCAAATTAGGCGGTTCAAGCTCTGACGTCTCCCAACAAACCGACGGTCAGAGACAATGATCTGTCTCTACTCCTTCTGACCGTACAGTGGGAGTTTTGAAGAGTCTAAAATGACCGCTTTGTGTTGCATTAACTTCCGCAAATCCTTTATACCCTTGTCGTTGGGGGTACAGGGTATAAATATGCAAATATGAAGCAGTCAGTCACTCTGCTCGATTTGTGCGTTGCTCATTAAACGGGCGGCTGAGCGAGCTCCCCTGTCTGCGGCTGTTTTGGACAGGATGGCCCTAGACGGCTGACATGACATCGATACGGTTGGCGGTTAGTTGGTCAGTCGACTTTGTTGACTGTTAATTGATTGCTGGCATTTACCGGGCGGGGCTGGGCCATTCACTGTGGTGTGAATCTTTGCACGGGACACGGAATTAATGCGACGGCGATGGCGAAAGGCAGCGGCGCTGGCAACGGCATAAAAATCGTGATGTTTGTTAATTGGAATTTGTCCTCTGGGGCTGCCTGGCGACAGCGGGCTTTGGCTTGATTTGTTGCCAGGCAACAGATTGACAGTTGAGCTTTTTATAAACAGTTTTCCATTTTTCATTTTTCATTACACTTCAGATTGTTAAAAACCCACACACAAAACAACAAAAACAAAAAGAAAATCACTAAAACCGCTGACAAAAAGCTGCTTAACTTCAACCACAACTACCCCACCTGGCGAGATGAGCAGCGTGGCCTTAGCCTTGGCAGCCGGTGAGCAGCACTCCAACGATGGCAAGGACCTGACAACGGCGAAAGGTGGTACAACCAGGACATCGCAACCACTTGTGGCTCATTCTCTGCTATGTTGTTTTCAGATTTCTCGTCGACCCGCAACACGCAAGTCCTGTGCGTGATCCGCGTGCTGACCGAGGCCATGGATCGGGTGAAGATGTCGTTGATTCTGCCGAAGATTTTGGAGCAGCCGGAGAAGGTCAAGTTCGTGCTGGAGGGCTCAATGTACGAGGAAGCGATTCCCCTGGTCGAGGACTACATTCGGCGGCGAGCCATTCTGGTGCGGGAGCAACGACCACCCCTCTCCGACCATGGGATGATCCGGCTGATTGACTACTTCCAAAAGAACGCACAGCTCTACAAGCTCTTTCCCAAGCAGGTGACGGAGATCACCACGGAGGAGTCCAAGCTGATCAAGGTCTTCGAGATGTTGCTAGAGGTGGTCCAGGACCACTTGTACCGCAGCGCCAAGAGCGAGATCTCCAAGGAACGGAAACTTCACCAAATGTACCATGACAACGAGAAAATTAAGGGCTACATAGCCGACCTGAAGGCTAAGCTGCACCAACAGCGAATTTCCCTGCGCTGGAAGATGGCCGCCAAGGAGGTTTACCTCAATAACTTTGAGAATGATTTGAGGCAGCGGCGTTGGCAGAACAACGTGGCCATTCAGAATGAAATGTGAGTGGGATTTGCGATTACTCAGTGAGGTGTCCAAATTCGATTCTATTTCACAGCGAGAAGTGCACTCGCGCCCTACGGGCCAACCACAAGGCCACGCTGGACAGGCAGCGGGAGCTCGAGGATGCGCTCGAGGTCGCCCGGGCCGAGCACGAAAAGTACACAAAGATCAACCTCAGGGAGGAGAAAAACGCACGTGATGAAAAGTAAGTAAGTTTGAAAAGCCATCTCGGAAATCAATATCTACACCCGCCGTAGGAACAAATTGCTGCTTCAGCTGCAGGGTCTGATCAAGAAGTACGACCATACGATTGGGGAGAAGATCCGGGAGAACATGGACCTGCAGGACGAGTATAATGTGGCCAAGAAGAACCTCGACGACTTCATGGTTTTCTACCGCCGCGAGGAGGCCATCTACAATGAGATTGTGCGAAAGCGCGAGGAGGAGGAGTACCGCCAGCAGCAGCGGCGAATTGTCGTCTTTATGATGAACCGGGCGGCCCGCAAGATCCAGAAATACTGGCGCAAGTGGCGCAAGGAGCAGCGCAAGAAGAACAAGCGCCTCAAGAAGGGCAAACGGAAGTAGAAGAAGCATACAACCATTACCATCGAAATTCTCCGTCTTAAAATTCAATTTGTCTCTGATTCCCTGGCGAATATCCTCTAGTTATTAAAGTCCCTTTCGTTGATTGGCTGACGTCTTTAATTAAAAGTATGTTTCTGACTTCAGTTCCAGCGGAGGCCCGCCAATTAAGTGGTTATATTTTATTAAATGTCTGCTGCCTTCAGCCCGTTTCAGGCCGCAGCCATTGCCATGGCAAATAGACGGACCGATTTTCGCTCATTTTACGGTGCAACTGAGCGTATACGCAACGTGCAGAAGAATTTACAACAATGCCGCTTCGGCGGCGGCAGCCGTCTGCAGGTGTGACTGCGAGTCTGCGGCGTCGATTGCCATTCCTCGTTGCCATAACGCTGACGCGGCAAGGCCCATTGAACGACGTTGGAAGGACAACCGAGCAACCGCGCCGCCAACTCACGAAACCTAGACCCAAAGTCACAGGGACATCCACATCCGCAGACAAAGCCAGAGACAGAGACAGACGCCGACAGCGCTCTGTTATTTATTCCGGATTTGTCTACATTTTATTTATATTTGGCAGACGCCAATTTTCATGGCGGTCGGGTCTGGGCTCGGACCAAAGGGATGCAGGTCGTGCCCGGGCCGTAAGTCCTTTGTGCAGCTCTTCTGGCAGTCAGGGCGGGGTAAGGGTACACGTGATTTCTGCGCCGTCCAAGCGGAAAATAAAAGAAACCCAACTGAAGCGAAGGGTCGGTCAGGTGGCCGGGCGAGCGCATGAAACGTGCGGGCAAAAGTTGTAAGCCCGCCTCACCTTTGATTGTCTTAGCGTTTTGTTCGTAATGCTGGTCAGCAGACATTCGGTATCCTGTAATGAAATCTGCCCACAAAGAGGAACACGCAAAGGCGGGCCAGCTGAAAAGGATTAGACGACTCACTCCACTGATGGCTGTAAATATTTTAGATGCCGGAGTCGGAGAAATTGTTGCCTTGTGGTCGAAATTAAAACGTTGCAGGTGCCGAAGGAGCTGTCACTTTAAGCGAACTATTGTCGGCCACTTTTGATTAAAAAAGTTTACTCCAGCAGTCGGCACGGCCAATTCAATTCGTCCTGCCGATACCGACGGCTCGACTCGACTAGGAATCAATGGGCCATCGCCAGCTGTCTCAGTTAGCCAACAGCCAGCAAGTCGGCGATTCAGGCTACGTAGTCTAGTTTAGGTTAAGGCGACGGGCGAAGCTTCTAAGGTCCTGGGAGGGCAGATGCAAACCGCAGGACATGACCGCATCATCATGATGGCGCCGAGGGGTGTGGGGCACATAAATTCAAGATGTGGCCCGAAGATTTATGACGATTACGAACGTGGAATTTCCGACCCGCCGCCATAGACAAAATGAAGGCGAAACAAACCGCAATGGGATGGTGGAAATTCCGAATTTCCCGACATCCAGTGCTGGTAGGCGGTGGTGGGCGCGGTGGCTTTGAACTCGGGTAGGTGCGACGGCTGTTGCCAATTTTCAGTAGGCATATAAAATGCACATAAAAATTGAAACTCTGCGGTAGTCCGAGGGCCGCTTACTTGCCGCATTTTAAGTTTCAATTTCCCCGAGTCCAATTTATTCTCTCCGTCTCTGTGTTCTATTCGTGGCCCCATTAAATGGTCAGGCAGGGCCACTTTATGGCCGCCGCTGCTGCCGGCCAAACTTTAAGTGATTTCTGACATAAAAACATTAGGCATATTGGTGGGCAGTCGGGCAGCTGGACAGACTGACCCAAGACTTCAAGATTTTTCCTGGCAACTTTGACAAAGTCATAAAAACCCAGCGAATATGAATTCGTTTCCGAGGCCACGATGATTAACTCAGCGGACTGCGGCCCCCCTCCCCCCATCCACTCCATAAATCTTTCAACGTTTGGGCAAACAAATGGCGTACTTAGGGGGCGGGGCCGAGGCCGGGGCCGGGCAATTGCCGTTCGTCTTTGTCGACATCGTCATCTTCGTCGGTGTTAAAATCAAATTTTTAAAATGCCCTCGGCCAAGAGTCTTGGTTTTTATTTACTGTTGCTCTGTTCCGGGGCCCTTAATGAAATCCGACAAATATTTTTCCATGCCATTTGCTTTCCGTTGCCGCCGCTGCCGCCTCTGTCCACCAATCAATTTCCAGCCCCGCCCGGTCGTCCGGACGTCCCGACCGTCGTCGCCATAATCCAGCTTATTATGCAAAGTAAATGCGACCCTGGCCGGGATGATAATCTCGGTTATATTTCATTGTCGTCACCAAGGCTTGTAAATGCGTTAACAGGGCAGTGCCGCCCGAGGCGAGCGCCGCGCCGAGTCGAGATCGCCGGCTCGTCCTGGCCGCCCGTCTGTCTTTTCATGTCAATTGCGAAATATTTCCGTTTCCGGTTGCCTCCGCTCATTTGTCGCCAGTTTGTAGTTGTAAAGCATTCTCCTCCCTCCACCCACCGTCCTCACATGCACCTTCAGCCATTGGCCGCGCCGGCTCCTTTCATGGCGGCATCTCTTCGCCTGCTCGTGTGTCTCGCACGCGGCGCGTATGGCGAAAACAGAGACGCCTGCCAGCGCTTATTATTTTGATTGTCTTGGGCGTAATACTGCAATTTCCATAACGGTTTCAATTTCAGCTTTTTATTTGATTTTCATATCATGTGTTGATGGGGTCCTCCGCCCTAGCCACCTTCATCTTTATGGGGGTGGTTTTGATTTCAGCCGGACGATGGGGTTAACTGGGCCGACGGTCTTGAATCGCTGTTGGGGTCCTTGGGGCCCGGCTCTTTGCTAGTTATTAGCATATTAAATGTTTCCTGTGAAATTGATGAAGTATAAAATTATACGGACCGTGACAGATACAACGAATGATATTGTCGTAAGGCGCACACGTTTAATTCCATTTCCGATCCATTTCTAGCCGACACGTGCGGAGGAGGTCTTCCAAGTGGAAAGGTTTAACGGAATTGCTGTATAATTTGTTCTGATATTGCGTCCTTCATCGATGACATGTATTTTTACGACAATTGCCAACGCGTTTCCATAACTTATCTTTAAATTTTAGTCTTGAGATCAACATTATGAGAAAGTAAGCACCACAGATGACAGGTTGAAGTTCTCCACAACTTCGATTATTTATAATAAAAGTAAGGCAAATGGAAATGAAAAATAAACAACAAATTAGTAAAAAATATAATATTGTGCGTTTTCAATAAACTATGGAAATAAGTGTGCGGTTGATAAATTCCAAAGAGAACTTACTTATTTGAATATAATTGTAATGTGGAACAAAACTTTAAGTATGTTAAACAATTTTACACGTCCTTGTTAAAATACCAGAACAGCCATGTATATCCTAATTCTATCCCAATCCAAATATCCCAAGCCCCTTTAGTTTATTCTCTTCTTTTTAGTCGCCTTCACATTGAAGAATTGAAATATTTCCGATTCCCACTATTAAGAAATGAATCGGGCCTTTTAGTAATATAGTTCCGTTATCTAAATTTAGTTTATTTTTACCAATTAAAGAACTTATTTTAGACGATTGGGAAAGGTGCTTCCAAAGTGCCATAATGATTCGAGCCATTTCAAATTATGTGTTGGAAAATATCTTCCATGCAACATTATCGGCGTGACTGTGATTCTGCTGGCAGAGAGGTTCATTTTCACTATTTGGGGCAATCAGGGCAGCTGGAAGTGGGCAATGAGAAATTCAAACACCGTCATGATCACCTGTCCGTGCCCGGCAATTTGAGCAGCCCGGCGAGGAATGCGCTGCTCCGCTTTGGCATTCGAATGACTTCATTTCGCCTGTTCACCATGCAAATTCGGTCCGCTCGCTCCACGTGGCTACTGACTTGGCACCCGAAATCACATTGTTAAGTGTGCAATGGCAGCAAGGACATCGACATCGTCTCACATACAGGCTAACAAAAAAGTTGAAGCGATTTAAAAACTCTAAAAATTAAACTATCGTGAAGTTTTACAACGAAGCCATCAACGTGCTCGATGGGCGATGTGGACTTGTTCGGATGGTTTGACATTGGAACCCCATGGAAAGACCGAAGCGGGGAGGAGGGCCCCATAAAGACTTGAAAAGAAGCGAATGGTCGGCACTATCATTAAAGCACACGGAACGGGAATGGAACGGCCAACATAAAATCACAACACAGCAGACTCCCCGCCTCGCCCACCAATTACCCTGGATGTCCTTATCGAGCGGCGTCTGGGATGGCCGTGTCTCCGGAGCTCGCTCACTCACCGGCTGCGTGTGCACTCCGTAAGCTGTAATCTGTGCTTATAGACGGCAAATGGCAGAGGGTTTTTAATTGTCTGTGCGGACTGGCAGCTGTAAATGCCCGCCCAAGGATCGGCTCCGCCCAGTGCGTAAGTGTGTGTGTTTGTGTGGTGTTTGGGGGGGGGGGGGTGTCCGATGTCCTGGCGTTCACGTTCGGGTGCTTTAATTAAAAGCATCGTCATAATATTATGTTAATTTGGGAGACCCTTCTCGTGTGGCTGCGGTAATAACTCCTGACCCTTCTAGCCATCTCAAATTTCAGCCCAACCGCCCACTAATTTCAGCCCTGATTCGAGGCTGCTTGACAGCAAGAAAGTTATAAAAAGTAATTGTTTGCACCCGTAGATTTTTACATTTTGCGTCGTCTGCGTTGAAATGCAAATTGAGTGCGCTATCAGCGACGCGTCCACGTCCAGGACCGAACCACCCCCGCCCACGACCCGACCAGGACCTGGCCAACTATTGGACGCGGGGGGCTTCGTTCTTCACCTGTTTCGCTGGCTGCCTGTCCTCGTCGTTGTCATTTCCATTACCGTTTTTGGGTGTCGTCTCTGCGCCGTCCATTGTCGTGTTTTATTGTCGCCCTTCCGCTGATGTCAGCAGGTTTAGCCGGCGGAGTCTCTTAAAAAATGCCACCAATTGTCATATTTGTAAGCGAAATGGCCGGCTCTTTGGTGCCGAAGAGCCCATTTTGCGTGCAATTAGTTTCACCGAACAAGACGGCATTAAGGGAAATCGCAGAAATTTATTTAAACGCAGGGCAGTAGTGAAAAACAAGATAAAGAAGAATACAAAATTTAAATGCCTCAAGATAAGATATTTGCCTTATTAATTTGTATTCTGCAGGTAATAACCGTAACCGTACCCGTAAAGTCGGTAAATCTTTTAACAGTCACCGTAACCTCAACCGATATTTTTATATATACTAATAAAATATGTAACCGAAACGAAGTCTTAATGGTTAATTTCATTTGTCAGAGTAATTTGTTTTTAATTTTGTTAATCAAAGCAGAAATTTTATTTGTATTTTATTTGTGCTTTATCCCCATAACATTGATTTAAAGCTATACATATGTTAAGTATTATGGATTTTATAGAGTTTAGTAATTAGGATTACTTATCAACTAAATAATCTTGAATTAAATTAAATATGTTTTCATTTCATTTGCAAAATTCAGTATCTCAAGGAAAAGTGGGAAAACAAAAACCTTAATTTGATTATTCTTAATTACTAACTATCTCAACCTACCAACTTACCCTAATGAGATTCGTTTTAGTTTTATTATATGTTGTTGTACCTTTTGCACATTAGTCATCTTACATAGCTATCTATCTATGTATATACATAGCTTGTATAATATGGTAAATTTAATAATAATTATACCCTTTACCAGAAGGTACAAGGGTATAATGTTTTTGTGCGAAAATATGTAACATAGAGAAGGAAATGTCGTAGACCCCCCAAAGTTACCTCCGATATGCTTAGAATGATTAGAGAAATCGATCTAGCCTTGTCGGTCTGTCCGTCCGTCTGTCCGTCTGTCCGTATGAACGCAAGGATCTCAGAGACTATAAGAGCTAGAGCAACCAAATT
>JBAMCP010002650.1:0-11138 GCA_037075105.1 Lissocephala sabroskyi | reverse complement strand
GTTCGGTTTGCGGTTGACCAGTTTAGCCAATTCGAATCGTAGTTTTCCACGCCTCCTCGAACCCGACAGCCCAACATGCTTCATTAGAAATGGAACATGTGTCGGCGGCGGTGGCGACGACGACGGCGACGGCGGGCAGTGCTGTTTGCTCCACAAACACGGCAAGTGCATTTTGAACTCTATAAAACACGACAGCGAACCACCAGCCGCACCGATGGACAGAGGGGGCGGCCAAGGATTAGCAGCGGCAACTCCAACCCAACCACTCACTGGGCGGGGAACTGGGCGACGTGTCGCCGTCGCCAGTGCCAGTGGGTGCTTGTTTTTTTCTCCATACGGCAAAAAGCGCTCAAGCCTGAAATTGTTGGGCTCATTGCATTTAAATATTTTAATATATTTAGAATTGCCCGCGGTGAATGAGGGCAGCCCCGGACGCCAGCCGGATGGCCTGCCTGGCCAACCGAAATTCGTTCTTGGCTACGTGACTGCCATGAGTCAACGGGGCCCGAGGAGTGTTGGCTGAATGCAGCCAGCCTGTGGCCCCTGCCAGGCCGGGGAGGTGTTGCCATTTACACTGAACTTTGGCCAACGCGAAATCAGGCAACGAAAACGAGAGAAAAAAAAAACAGTGGCGCACCTTTTTCTGTTTGCCATTCAGGCAGCCAGCCAGTCGTTCAGTCATTCAATCCATTCATTCCGTCCATTCATTATGGCAGCCTGGCCTGTTCTCTGGCCCACATGTCATGTCATAAGGCCCCGGCCAACATATTAAATCATAGCCCCAGAGTTCCAACATGAAAAGGGTTGGCGACGGCCGACCGGCCACATCCTTTTTAGGGCTGTGTGTTCTTTTTTGTAGGCGCCACAAGGAAATTACAATATAAAATTCACCGGCACAAAAACGACGCCCACTAAAAGCCACGCTGAAAATTAACTGGGGACCCGACAGGCCCTGCCATATCATCAAGTGGGCTGTGCTATTGTCCCCCATAAAACTAAGCTCCTGTCAAGGGAGTCGAGTTCTCCTTCCTTCAGAATGAATGGACTCATTGGTCTGCAGATCTTTCGGTTCTGTCTTCAAACTCTTGGTGGAGAGCTCGCCAGATGCTTGGGCCATTTAGAGTTATAAATAGGATTTCAATTGACCCAACACTTCTCTTAAGGGGCGAACGATTGGCAGATGTTCAAGGAACCAAGAACTGCCATTCGTTTTCTTATAGAATACAATTACGAAATCAAGCAGTAAGTGTTTTTAGGGTAAGTAAAAAACTACCTGGAAATGGTTCTTGAAATCTCGATGATGTAAGCGAGATAAGGAAACAAAAAGAGACGAACTTTTCCTTAAGGATTTCCCGTCTTTAAATTCATAGGTTCCTTCAACTTTCTTTGTCTGAGTTTGTCTTTCCCATCTTTACGTTTCTTTCCTTCTCTTTTTTGTCGCCTCTGCCCAGATCTTCCCCGCCGATAGCCGGACAAGATTTCTGTTCGTGACAAAAAAAACTCATTTCTTTGGGCCAGTCGAGTGGCTGGTATGACATCATAGCCAATTTCTTGGCCGGTTGTTGTCGACCGCACGACTGCCTCTCTTCCAGCAGCTCGGCTGTCGTTCTTTGCTGAAATTTATATGCATCGACACGGCGAACACAACAATTGAGCGATTGGCCAAACTGACATTTAAAGGTTTGCCAAACGACCGCTGCCCCCGCGGGCCCAGCGGAAACGGCCGAGAAGTCAAATTAAATTTCTGCCGGCGAGCCGGGCCGGATTTTACGACGAGAAGACAGCCAGGGGACTCCATTGAAATGGCCCACAATCAGCGGTGCTTTGTAGTAATAATCTTGTCAAAACACTAAACGAAGTGTCAGGCGGGCTGGCGGCCCTTGGGGGGTGTGTCTGGGGCCTGGCAAACAGAAAATCAATAGTGTTTGAATTTTATCATATGCAAATATAGACTAGTCAGATTGGGTTATCTGAATGTCGATATGGCGATAGTTCGGGTGGAAAATTCGAGCAGTCTGTTTTGGTAGAGGCTCTCAAACTGTGAACTGGGCAAGCTATGCAGATGGCTCTCAAACTGTAAGTCTTACAAACATTTCACATTTTTATGACCAAACGAAATCGCTTTGTTTTCACCCCAAACTGCGCTGCGGCAAGCACAAAAAGGGGAGGCCAGCGAGGCGACTCGGGCTATTGTATAACCCAAGTTGAACCGCCGGACCGGCGCAGTTTTTGGGATTGCATTTTTTTGTTTTTTTTTGGTGGCGATTAAGTAACCGAAACGGCCGAAAGAAACACACGTGACAGGCGCAGGTAGAGCGGCGCTTGGGTTGACATTTTCAGGCAATGTGTTGGTTGAGTTTCGGGGAATCCGACAGAATTCTCATTAGGCCGGCGCCGGGCGCCCCGGAAACCGCCAACGCGTTTTTAAATGCGCGCGTGCATCCTGCGTGGCCGCGGGCAATTGCGTCTGGAAATCAAAGTCGACCAGCAGTCAAGCTCTCTGGCCAATTTGCAGCAATTAGAGACTGTCGTCGTCGTTGTTGTTGATTTTGTTGTTTTTGCATTCCTCACAGAGAAATCAAATCAATTGGCAGCAGAGCCAAGCCGAGCAGAGCGGAGCGAGGCAACCGAGCAAAATTGCCAAGTGGCATTTGCCGCTGTTTCCGTCGCGGTCTGCCGCGCTCCCCCCCATAGTCGGCCGGTGGCTCCATTAGCAATCGTTTTATTTTCACCAGTCGCCCATTTATTTGCCATTGACATTTGAACTTGGGCCGCTGATTGAAAGACGCGCGCAACCCACACGACCGCCGCGCGGTTTACCTAAAAGCAAACCCAAATCAGGCAGGCAGGAAGTGCCCAAGATGTCGCCAAACACCCCAAGGAAATTGACACAGTCGATAAATAAAAAATCGCTAGAAAGGCTCTTAAAGTCTCAATAGATTAAGATTAGCCTGAGGCGCCGCGGAATGACAGGAAGCGCAAAGAAAGTCGCGGGGGAAACGCTAGAAAAACAAAGAAGCCTCCAGCCTCAAAAAACGCCCAAAAGTCGCCTTATTTCCCGCTGAAATCTGAGCTTTGCCTTGAGCTCCCTTTGCTTTCTCTGAGATTTGTTTTTCAAGCCGCTGAACTGCCGGCTGCGATGCCTCATCGGCCAATTGAAGGTGGCAGCTTCGGTTGACGCGCGTTTGTTGAAATCGAAATTGACGTATTTTATTTTCTGGCCCTCTCGATTGTTGCTCAAATTGAAGTTCAGTCAATGACAAAGGCCGTCATTGTGGGGGGCATTTTTGTGCTCAATGTGTTAAATGTTAAATTGTCGCCCACAGCTCTCAACGCGCTTGGCTTGGCCAAAAGCAGAGCAGGTCTGGCGCACCTTTTGCCAGGGCAATCACAAACGCTTGGCAATTAGCCACGTTTGACTTTTGGCGCTGGTGGGGGAGGGAAAAATGCGAGCCTTTCAAAATGGAAAACTGGTTTGACGAGGCAGCCAAGTCGACTGGCAGGCAGGCAATCAGTCAGCCGTCGCGGAGGTTGATGTAAAAAATTTTTCATTTTGGTTTTTCGATTTATTTCCTAATTGACCCCAAGACCAATCGACCCCGAGAGTCCGCAGCAAATAAAAATTGAGTTTGCGGTTTGGCCGAAGAAAAAATCAATCAAAAAAATTGTTTTGATTTTACTACAAATTTTTGCCTCAATTTTCCCCTCACGTTCATTTTGCCCCGCTAATTAAAATGAAAGTTGCTTTCAGCGAAACCGGGAGGTGAACGGGGGGTGAAAGCAAATTAAAGAAATACAGAGTCAGCAAAGTGCACAAATTAATCTAATTGAACAAAAAAAAATACGAAAGACCGCCAGCTTACAGTTTGAGAGCCACTGGACGGCCGTCTCCGTAGAAAGTCAATTAAAAAATTGATGACTGCATTTGAGCAGCGCGCAGTTTGATTGCATAAGTGACAGGCTTTTTTTTTGTTTATACTTTTTGCCAAATAATAAAACTTGTATAACCCCCCAGCCACCCGCACGACTTGGTCAGCGTTTAGAAATATAAAAACCCGTTTAAAAAAAACAACAACTAAATGAAAGCCAAGTGGCCAAGTGTTTGGCATGTAAATGAAAAAAATAATAAAAACCACCACCAGTTTTTCCATGACAAATACAATTTTATATAAACCGATTAAGAAGAAGCGCCAGCAACTGGCAGTTGACGATTTTAATAACTTGGAAAATGAAAAATGTAAACCCAC
Source organism: Lissocephala sabroskyi (assembly GCA_037075105.1). Classification (NCBI taxonomy): domain Eukaryota; kingdom Metazoa; phylum Arthropoda; class Insecta; order Diptera; family Drosophilidae; genus Lissocephala; species Lissocephala sabroskyi. Next base: position 6,891 of record JBAMCP010002650.1, on the reverse strand, counting down.
TCAAATATTTTGGAATCCTCAGACCCACAAAAGCTGACAGATGCCTGGAAATCGGCGATTTTTATGATGAAAATCCCCTTTAACAATTTTTGAATCCCCCTGTAAATCTACGAAAACCCTCGACATTTTTAAACCCCTTCAACTATTTTGGAGTCCCCGCCATTGACCAGGCCCACAATGCCCAGGCCCAAGCCCTAGATGCCTGGAAATCGACGCTTTTAATAAGTTTGAAAATGAAAACCCTCAAATTCTGTAAACCCACTCAACTATTTTGGAATCACCGGCAACTTGACTGCCGCCTGTAAATCGTCGGAAACCCTCGAAATTTTTAAACCCCCTCAACTATTTTGGAGTCCCCAGGCTGCTGGTCCGCCGCGTCATGCAAATTTCGCAAGCCCAAAAAACAGGTTGCCCGGTGGCAGGTTGCACTGGCCGCCGTCTCAGTTTCGTAAGAATCCCGAGCTTGCCCCACCGCCCGCCCCGCCTCGAGGGACCTGCCCGGCTCAAATGTGGCACGATGCGGCACATAAATCAGCGGGTGAGCATTAATTAAACCAAATGCGCCATATGCTGTTAACGTTGCCACCGACGGGCGGAGGGGGGAGCCGACAACAAAACACTTGCAGCTGCCGTTGGAGGCAGGCAACTGCATTCTGGCACATGTTGGTCGGGTTGGTTGGTTGGCTGGCTTGGCGAGGCAAGAAAGTTTTTCTGGGTCAGCGACGCATTGAAAACAAAACAAACCCAGCAAATGGCAGCGGCTGTGAGGCCGTCAAGAACAGCACGAAACAATGAGAGAATCTAGAGCCAACGGCATCTTGGCCGGCGCTGCGCACGCCGCGTATGCGCAATATGGCAAATCACGTCCTAACTTACGCCGGGATGGCCTGGCCAGCCGGAGTTCAAAGAACCCGTCAACGCGACCCAGAAAACGCCAAGAAACCGCCAGCAAGCCGTCCGTCCAAATAATCTAATCATTACAAATTGAATTGTGTAAAATGATAACGAAAAAGACTTTGAATTCGAATGCAAAACTTTAAAGGCCTCGGCAATGGCCACAAGGTTTGCCAAGGAAATTCCCTCAGCCCCCCGCCGGGGCGCTTTGTTGGCTCAGCTGTTGGACAATTTAGGCCAGCGAAGTGGCCAAAATGGAATGCGAATGCGAGCGGCGCGCGTGTTTGCCTTAAATTTGCCATTTGTGTGATATGTGGGAAAAGTTAAGTAAATAAAAACACAACCAGCGACAATGGCAGCCCGTCGTGGTCCCCACTTTGGGTAAACAAGGGAAACCCTAACCAAAAACCCACTGAGTGCGAGTTGTCGAAAATTATTTGCCCCCAACTAATTTATGAATGTTTACCTTCAAATCGCAAAGAAACCGCGACGATTCCTCGCCATCAAAGAATCTAACGAATAAACAAAGCCACAAGGAATTTTAGGGTTGCTGGGGGGACAAGAAATCAATCGGTTCTTAAAGAGTTCTGAGGGTTGAAGGAATCGGGAAGTCGGGATTATGAGGCTTCCGGTTTGCTTGAAATAAGCAAATTTGGATTGCCTTCAAAGCCGATTCGGTTAGATTTTTGAAGTGAATCTTCGAATGAATCAAATTGATTCAAGAGAATTTTCATCAAGCTTAAGGAAATTTAAAAGTCGCTGTTTCTTATGCGCTCCTGGGAATTACAAACCGCACGACTGACTCATTGAAACCACAAAACTCCCAAGAGATTAAGGAAATTGGAATTCCAAGATTGGATATCAGTCGGCTCTCAAAGTGTTCTGAGGGTTGAAGGAATTAGGAAGTCGGGCTTATAGGGTTTTCGGTTTGCTTGAAAAAAACTAATTTTTTAGTCATTCATAACCAATTTCGCTGATTTCTGAACTGAATCTCCGAACGAATCAAATTGATTCAAACTTATGAATGCCCATTAAACATTTGTAAAACTTAAGGAAACTTAAAAGTCGCTGTTTATTTATGCACTCCTGGGAAGTTTAAACCGCTTGAATGACTCATTCAAACCACAAAAAATCCCAAGAACGGGACCACCAGATTGGAAATCAATCGGCCCTCAACGAGTTCTGAGGGTTGAAGGAATCAGGAGTTCAGCTTGATAGAAATTCCGGATTCCTTTGAAACTGAATCTTCTAATGAATCAAATTGATTCAAAGATATGAATATTCCTTAAGCTCACTGTTATTCCTTCATGGATTCCTGACAATAACAAACCGCACAATTGACTTAAGGAAACCCAAACTGCCCTAAGGCTTTGAATGATTCGCTTCCTTTGGAATTACTCATTGATTAGAATCGACTGATGAATGTTTATGCAATTTAGCCGAGGCTGCATTGAGTTTCTCTTCGACTGCAACGGCGACTGCGATGTGGGTCAATAACATTTGGCCAACGGAGCGGCAACCCCGACTGGCCAAGTTCGTGCGAAGGCAAAGCCAACAAATCACCGCCGCAAAAAGCCGAATGCATTCAAAACGAAACTGCTAACAAAATTTCATTAATTCGGAGAGCAAAAAAAAGTGTTAATGATTTTGGCAAATTTGCTGGGCGGCTGAGGGAATTAAATTCACATTTTGTAGAAATTTGACAGCCACCCGCCCATTTTTTTTTTTTATCAAAGAGAAAGTCGATCTTTGTTTTCTCTGAACGGACGATGCATCAGTTTTTAATTCGTTTTGAGATAATTTATTGCACTTTTGTTGTTCGGTTTGAGTCATATGACAGTTTTTGGGGTGAAATGACTTTTACTTTTCTTTTCTCCAGGCCGACAGAATCGGCCGTCGAATTCTGCGAGAGAAACTTTCCGGTTTATTCCGAGTGTGTGTGTTTTTGGAGGTGTGCGCGGTGTGCCAGTTCGTTTTGTAAACATTTCATAACGAGGCGACATAAATAAAAACACAAAATGAATGAGAATACCGAAACCGCCAGTTCTCCACGCAGCAGCAACCTGGCCAAAGTTTCATCATCTCCAAGTGTCGCAATTCTCAATTTGTCAACTGGCGGGCGTAAAACGTTTTCGTTGTTCAGATCGCCCGACTTGGCTCCCAAATAATGGACCATGGATAAGCAAATAAGTGCGTAGAAAATGGCAAGGGCCGGGCCCATTTTTATCAGCCGCACCCACAAAATAAAACAAACATTGAAAGCAACAGTTCCCAGCCCAGCAGATTAGCAAATCACAACAGAACTTTATCAGCGGCGATAAGCCCGAACCGGCCAAACAGAAGGAAGTCAGTCCCAAGACCCGAACGACCCTGGGAATCTCCGATAAGCAACGCAGCCCAGGCTACCTGCAGCGAGGGTTGGCGCTGCAGTTGGGCGAACTTTGAGTCCATGAATCAGAGGGAGAATTTATGCCAGGCACGTGCAGCGCAGGCAGTCGGCTGGTTTTGGCCTTTTAAGGGCAGCGGCAAAAAGCGAAAGCGTTTCCGAGGCGATTCTGAGAGTGGGAGAGGCCTTGGCGCGGGTTTTTCAACTCGTTTGCCAGCAGGCCACTCAATATGGCATTTGTAAGTGGAAGTACCAGCAGGAAATCTCAAGGGGCTGGCTGGACCCGGACCCGCTCCGCGCCGCGTGTGTTTAGAAAAAACCTTGACATCAAAGTAAGCAAAAGCATAAAATCTCAAGAAATCTTGTGAAACAAACCAACCGCAAAACAGCTGATAGCATTCAAAACAGCCATAAAGCACTAAAGTATCTGCCAGATACAAGACCAGGCAGACGGCCAGGCAGACGCCTTCAAATAGAAAAATACTTAAAAATAAAACCGCGCCCGGCGATAAGGTGACACATCAGCAGGGCGATCAACAAATCGAATTACAGCCCCGAGATTGGCACTCAGCCCCGGGGGACTTCTCATGGAATTGGAGCGTGCGAGTGACCGTTAGGCTGTTTGGAATCTTATAATTGAGTTTAAAGATCTTTCAACTGGCGGACGGGGCGAAAGTTTCGCCGGCCAATCGCCGAGTAAAAGTGCGTAGGTAAGCGGAGAACTCCAAGCTAATGGTTATAATGATGATGAATGCAATCATCATGATTGCCGACGACGCCGACCCTCAAACGCTTTCGCCGCAATCTCCGTCGCGGTGGCTGTTGCCGTCGTCGTCGCCGTCTTGGCCCGGATGGGAGATTTATGTGTGTCAATTCTGTGCGGGGTTTTCCGTCTTTTTTTGGTTGTATTCAATCGGCTGCTGTGGCTGTTGTTCTTTTGTCCCACACGAGACGTCATTGTTGCTGGGGGTCAGGTACTCCGACGGCCTCATAAAATCACAACTATGAAAAGGCGGCAGCAACGCCAACAGTTGTTGTTATCAGTCTAAAATTTAAATTAAGCAACTCTCGGAAAACTGACAGCGGCATTTTTATGTAAATTTTTAAATAACCAACGCATTTTTGGTTGTCGAATGGAACGCGTTTCATTGATAAGACAAAAGATGCCTCGCTTACAGTTTGAGAGCCACTGGCATAAGCATAACAATTGTATAAATTTGTGGTCAATGTTTTGTATGCTCTTCGGGAAAGTTTGACCCACGAATGTAATCCCAAAATGTCTTGGTTATTGAGAGTTAGGGAAATTTAGCGCCCGACCGGAGGCGACTGTCGGCAGCAACAAAGTCAACCAAATCCCCAAAAATAAACTCGACCAGGGCTGCCAAGGCTGCCAGCAACAGTTGCTGAGCCTGACTCACTGCCAATGGCTAAGAAGTTTCCCTGTGGGGGGGCACTTGGTGATCGTGTTGGTGTGGCTGACGCCCAAATTGCATTTAATTAATGGAAATGTGTCTCAGCAGAAATGTATCTCAATGCAGCCGCCTACGCTCGGGCCGAGATCGGATCGTGGCAAACTCACCTCGCGGCTGTTGTTGTTGTTGTTGCTGTTGTGGTGATTGTTGTTGTTGTTGTGGCTGTGATGGTGAGTGTTGTTGCCATGATGTGGGGCGTTGTTGTTGTTGTGTGTGGCACCCGAACCGGACATACGCGATCCGGGAAGATCGCGCCACCTCAAAACCCCCATGACGGCCTGTCGCACCCAACGTCTCTCAGCGCCTTCGCCCGAAAATGCCACCTTGGCTGGAAGTCAGGCAACAATTAGCCCCGATCCGTTCAAGACTTTCCTTGCCACAAGGATCTTAAATCCACATTGAACGTGGGCGCTTTCTTGGCTTTCAGTGGGCGGGAGGCTTTAATGGGTTTTTCGGGTAATTGTTATAATTTTCGTTGTTGTTTGGGTTGCTTTGGTGATTTTCCTCTCAGGCCTTCGAACGTCGCAAATTATTATGATTGTTGCTGTGTGTTGTTGTTGGTTTTTTGGCCAGCAACCCGTTCGACTGGTTTTTGTGACTGCCGCGCCGCTCAAAATGTAAAACGGCCAGTGCTTCTAAAACTGCCGCACCAACAGACTTTCCAAAATCTCAAACACACACACCGCGGTACAAAAAACTTTCTGCTTGTGTTTCTCAAATGCAAATTTTTGATTTCAATTTCCTTCACTTCCCACTGGGCTACATTTTTCTTCAGTTGTCGCTCCGATTGCAGTGCGTTTTATTTTTAAGTTGCATGGAAACCGAAAAACAAAAAAAAGACCCCAAAAAGCGACAACGACCAGCGATGGTTGTGTTTCTTAAAATAACGCGTGTGGAGTTTTTTTCTGTTTTATTATTCTGAATTATTTTGAAAACTCGAAAAACTCAGAGAAGCGAACCGCAGACCGCAGCGCGACGACCTCTGCTGGCGAGAGCTGAAACGCGACTGCGGCGCGCTCGGCTGGCGTCGGTCGGCTTCGGAGCGCGGCAGGGTGAGGCCGGCTGGGGGAATAAACAACGTCGGCTGTTCGGCACCTCAAACGAGTTGGCAACGCTGCTGGAGCGGCCAGAAAGAGACAAACATACCGATGGGTGAGCAAAGGCGCCAAATTTAAAATCCCCGACGGTTGGAAATTTATTTCCTGACCTTGGCCCTTGGCCACAATTTTCCCTGCCTAATCACGCACGTTCGATGGGCCCATTTTCCCGGGTATTTTTAGCCAAGTGCCTCGCCGGTAATGTTTATAAACAAAGCGAAGAGCGCGGAGTTGGGCTGCCCGGCCCGCGGGCGTAGGCAGGTAAGACGAATGGGCGAGGCAAATGAAATTATCTTCGTTATGCAGGCGAGGAAAATGCTGCAATCGCTGGCTTTTCAGTTCACACGGCAAATGGAAAATAGTAAAAAGCTAAAAGCGCGGGAGGGCGGAAATTCTCTTTCCCTCAAGAAAAAAAAAAACGCATTTAATCAAAGGCAGTGGCAGTGGCAGTGGCGACTTTGCCCATCAAATTCCCCATGAGTGGCAACTTCTCTTTGCGGACAAACAGCTAGACAGTCGGACAGCCGGACAGCAAGACAGCAAGACAGTCCGACAATCAACAACAAAGTCAGCGAAGCATCAAGCGAATAAACAACACAACCGGCAAAGCGACAAACACACAACGACCGACGGACAGACCGACGACTCCCGAGACAACAAGCAGCTGGCTGTCCCGTCAGTCTGTCTGTCTCTCCGTCTGTCAGTCTCAGCTTGGAAGCCTCAGCCGAAAACAAAAAAGAAATGGAAAACTTTCGAAGAATCCCGTGTGCTGGTGGACGAGCGATGACAACGACTGGCAAAGGGAGGTGGGGGGGACAAAAAAAATAAGTTTAAAGTTGCATTGTTTGAATATGCAAAGGCGGATGGGTGGAGTGGGTGGGGTGGGGGGAGTGGGGGGTTTCGGTCTCCTAGGATCTCAAACATGACAAATTAAAAAGCTACGAACGAGTGACTCCTAAGTGACGTGCCAGTTGAGGTCACATGAGGGGTAATGAGGGTGTCAACCAAAAGTCACAGTGATTTTTAGTTAAGCCGATTAAAC
>JBAMCP010002649.1:0-11142 GCA_037075105.1 Lissocephala sabroskyi | reverse complement strand
TTCCAATCCATACCTCCGCTGTGCGCCGACATTTTTATAACATTAATTTGACGTCCCGTTTTCTGGTGCTGCTTCTTCTCTTCGTTCTCTTCGTTTGCTTTATGCGTCGCTGCGCTGCTGCCAACTGTCAGCGGCTCGCGCGCTTTGTGCATTAGTTCAGCGAGCTTTTTGTTGTGGCGTTTCGTTTGTTTACGAACGTGGAGACAAAACGAAATGCCAGTCCGCGCTTAGTGTTGATAAACGGCCGGCTGGCAAATTTCTCATTAATTGCAATAAAATTCGAATAAATGGGACGAAAGAAGCTTCTAAAAAATATAAAATTTACTCAACCGAAGCCTACTAATACTGTCAAGTCAAACTAAATATTTGCTAGATTTTACAAATTGTACAAATTCCTACTTTTTGTGTAACCTGACAGCAAATCTAATTGGCTACAACTCTGCTCAGCTGCGTAAGCTGTGTGTTGTTTTCAAAATTAAATTAAAACTCACAAGTAAATTACTAGCGATGCCTGCTTATATTCTCAAGTCAAGTTAAAACTCCTAAAACTCTCAAAATAATAAAATTTCCACTCTATTTGTAACCAGACAAGTGGCTACAACTCTTTTTGAATGCGCAAGAACTGCGTAATGATACATATTAAATTAAATTTCACTGAATTACACAAATCTAATTTTAGCGTAATTATTTCTGCCCTTATATACTCTGTTATTTCGTGAAATATGTTTTTTTTTAAATTGCGCGCTCACTAAAAAAATAATATATGACAGGGTTGCCCTGCTCCAGCAAAAAGAAATAAATGTGCATTTAATACCCAAAATAACTGGGACATAACTTTTGACAGTAACGCACTTGTCAGTTCACTTGTTAAAAAGTCTCTGTAAATTAATTTAAAAATATTTATTTAATACGAACAAGAAGAACAAAGCGCAACCGGCAAACGATCAGCTGGCTTCCCCATGCACTAGAGTGCACGAAAATCAAGACAAAAATAATTAGAATAACAAAAAAAAAATATAACTTAATTTTAATTTAAAAAAAATGCAGTTCCACTTCAAGGCCGAATCAGATGGGACTGCCGGAGTGGGTAACCTAAACCCCAATGCCTCCACTTCGACTGCCAATCCCCACAGCCTCCTGCAGCCGCAAACTCCCGTCCAGAACATCGAGCCCAAAGATGCCCAGCACGAGGTGCGGCTTCAGTGAGTTGGCTTCTGATTACATTTGTTTAGTTTGTGAGCTGTTAATTTTGGTTGCAGGAACATTGTGGCCACGTACTCCGTGGACTGCGAGCTGGATCTCAAGACCATCAACTCCCGCACCCGCAACTCCGAGTACTCGCCCAAGCGCTTCCACGGCGTCATCATGCGCATGCATTCCCCGCGCTGCACGGCGCTCATCTTCCGCACCGGCAAAGTCATCTGCACGGGGGCACGCAACGAGACCGAGGCGAACATAGGATCCCGCAAATTCGCCCGCATCTTGCAGAAGCTTGGCTTCCCCGTCAAATTCGTTGACTTCAAGCTACAAAACATCGTGGCCACCGTGGACCTGCGCTTCCCCATTCGCCTGGAGAACCTCAACCAGGTGCACGGGCAGTTCAGCTCCTACGAGCCGGAGATGTTCCCCGGCCTCATCTACCGCATGGTCAAGCCCCGCATAGTATTATTGATCTTTGTCAATGGCAAGATCGTGTTCACCGGTGCCAAGTCCCGCAAGGACATCATGGACTGCCTTGAGGCCATCTCGCCCATCCTGCTCAGCTTCCGCAAGTCGTGAGCCGCATTGGGATGGGGGGAGGCAATTTACCTTAAGCATTTTGGGAGGGTTTTTTTTTTACTACATGGATGATTAATATTGAGATTTTTTTTATTAAGTTAGGGAACTGGAAAGTAAGGAGAGCACAGTCTCCTCAGGGACTTTTTTTACAAGAATAGTTCTCGCTTACCAATGGAGGGATAAGTCTTTTAATTTCTGGGATAGTCCAAAATTATGAAACTAATTAATTTAAAAAAGGGGAAACATAAATAATAAAATATTTAAATAATTTTTTTGTATAAAAAAGTTAAGAAATAGAGTTTTCAATTATCAGGAACTCTGTAAAAATTCTTATAACAAATATTTAATATAAAAAAAATTTTAAAATGGAGTATTCGATTCTCAGGAACTCTGTAAAAATTCTTATAACAAATATTTTATATTTGTTTTATAAAAAAGTTAAGAAATTGAGTTTAGTTATTTCCAAGAGAACTCTGTAAAACAATTCTTATAATATATAGAAATAGAGTTTTTAATTTCCAATAGAACTCTGTAAAAATTCTTTTAACAAATCTATATAAAGAAAAATAACGGCAGTTGAGTTTGTATTTAAATTATAAAACATTTATTGCTGAATTCATTTTCATTACACAAAAAATAAATGAATCCCCACACGAGATTCGAGGTTCGACTTAAGATTCTTGTTTATGGAGTGGGGGGTGGAGGGAGGGGGAGGACGGATTGTTCGTGTTAGAATTACGCATATTTGAGTTTCGTTTTATACATAAAATTAGCAATTACGAGAAACCGTTAAAAAAGCTTACGAACTACTTATAAAAAATAAAAGATAAGCAATTCAATTTGCGGTTCCATTTCCAAATGAAACTCAATGAGAGCAAGCAAAATATGAAGGACTCGAGATTTACAGATATTCGCTAGAGATTTCTAAAATCTATTAAAGGCATTTGTGATACTATTTCGAAGATTCCAAAGACACTTTCGGTTGTGGTTTTTCGGCGGTTCCGCGGCTAAGCCTAAGGGGGGACGGCGGTTGTTTTCCATGTTCGATTTGTACATTCTGAGATAAAAATTAAAAATAAATTGGAGGATAATAAAACAAAAACTAGCATTTTTCATGGACGGAATGCATGGGGGGCACAAGGACGGGGACACGCTGATCCTTTAGGTCAGCAGCTGCAGCAGGTTAAGGACATGGAGCGTGCGGCTGCGCAGGAAATAAACGAACACGCTGAAGAACAACAGCGACACGGACATCGAGGCCCGCCAGCCCAGATTGTAAATCGAACAATAAGGACACTGCGAGCTGCCGCAGACCTCGCAAATATTCAGCAAATAAGTGGGCAAGGCATCGAAGATGGACTCATTGAAACGCTCTAAAAGAGAGAGAAGAGAAGTTAAAGAAATCCTTGGGAAGATTTAGGAGGCTTACCTGGGGCATAATAATCGTAGACGCGGACGGGCAAATAACGCGACATGTTGGCCACGGGGAACCAGCGCTCGATGGTGAAGTTCACGCAGATGTCCTCTTGATCGAGCTAAAGATATAAAAAGGATTTAGAGAGGGTTCTTGGAATTTGTCTAAGTAAACTTACAAAGTCGAAATAGAAGATAATTTTGCGGTCGAGGTAGCGGGCTCGTCTGAGATTCCTCACTCGATTGCTCAGAACATACGAGTCCAGTTTCTGCTGCTGGATCCAATATCCTGTGGGTATGGCCACGTCCAGAACAGCCATGCCCGAGCGCTGCGACTCCTGGGTGTTTATCCAACTGAAGGAGTACAAGAATTAAGGACGATTCTGGGGGAAACTCAAGAGCTTACTTCTGGCAGGCCACGTAGGAAATGTGCGACTGATTGCGGCCATGGAAAATGGCCTTGGTCTGGAGGCCAAAGGCCGGCACCGGCGGCTTCGTCTGGAACTTGGCTATGTCCACGTTGTACTGCACGTGCATCTGCAAAATGGCATAGCCGGCGCCCTTGGCCTGCACCTTGATAGTGCCCCAGGCATCGGGAATCTAAAAGGAAACCTCTAATTAATTTTCTGTCAGGAAAATGAGGCCCTGGCCAATTCTCACCTCAATGCTTTGCAGGCGCGCCAGGTTGGAGTCGTCTATGTGGAGGGCTTGGGTCTTGCCGCCCTGGGAAGAGGCCTCGATCTCCACCGACAGCGAGGACACTTCGCGTATCCTTGACCTCACTGTGTACTCCACCAAGGCCCGGAGAGCGGCACTTGTGTCCTGCGTGGAGGCCCAGCCGCCGTCATACAAGCGCTGGGCGTTCAGCCAGCGGACAATCGGCTCCACGAAGAACTCCCGCCGGGCCACGTAGACCAGCAAGGCGTAGGCCGTCGTCTCGATGTTGACCGAGTCATGCTCGTAGGGCAGGCGGGGCAGGCTGAACCATTTCTGGTTCTCCAGCTTGCGCGGCGGCGAGGGCAGCTCGCTGTTGCCCCAGTACATGAAGTCGCCTATAGTCCTGGCGTGTTTCCTCAGAATGCCAAAGACATGCTCGGCTATCGGGGAGTTGCAGAGCTGCAAGGCGTAGGCCGTGATGGCCACGTCGTAGGGCTCGGGGGTCTCCTCGAGGAACTGCATGTTGCGCTGGATCCAGGCCACGGCCCGCTGGGTGGCCAAGGCCACGCGAGAGCCCAAAGTGCCGGACAAATCCTTGACAGTGGCCAGGGTAATTAAAACATGAGAAGTCAAAGTGATGTTGCGGTTCCTGAGGTTCGTGTGGTTGGCGAAATTCGTGCGGTTCATCTTGCGATCCGGCAGCCAGGTGACCTCGTAGAAGGCCCCATCCTTGGACTGGTGCTGGAGCAGCCAGCGCATGTTCTTCTCGATGATGGCGCCGTCTATCCAAATGAAGTTCTCCCACTCATAGAACGAGGCCTCCTGGAAGATCCTCAGGCAGTACGAGGTCAGCCACACCGACGAGTCCGAGTTGTTCCAATCCGAGCGGAACAGAGAAAAGGAGCCATCCTGGCGCATGAAGCTCAGCTGCCGCTGGTAGCCAATGTTCATGTGGTAGAAGGCATTCTTCTCCAGGGTCTTGTTGCGCTGGTTGATCAGCCGCATGTACATCACTGTATACAAATTGGCGGCAAAGGAGAAGGCATTCTGCTCGGCCGACTCCATGGGCAAGTACAAAAGCGAGCTGGCATTGACCGGCATGGTGGGGAAAATGGGGCCCACCACATCGCCCACCACGGAGATCCTGGCGCGATTCGAGCCGTAAACGAAGTATCTGTCCACCTGGTAGGGAATCTCCGGGGTCTGCGTGATATTCACATGCATGTACTCCAGGACATAAGCGCGATTCGACAGGTCCAAGAGCAGCGACTGGTGGCGGTACTGGGGCAGCCCGTCGGACTCCACATGCAGCCGGCGGGTGATGGTGTCCGTGCCCAGCAAAGTGCCCACATGGAGCGTGACATCCACATCGCCCAGACGCTGGGGAACCACAGGAACATAAACCACCGTAGTGCCCTGGGCCTCCAGGTAAATGAAGAACTGATGCTCGCCGAAGGAAGTGCGGGGATTGTAGGACCTCACAATGCCGTCCTCCTCGACATGGACGAACTTGTAGTCCGGACTGCCATGCAGAACCACCGTGGCCTCAATGGGCGTGGTCATGTAGTTGAAGACGGTGACGCGGATGCCCACCTGCTCGCCCTGGCGGCACACGCTGGGCATCTCCACATTAATGAAGAAAGGCTGCACCCCCACATACTCCAGGGCCTTGTTGAGCATGCCGAAGCCTTTGGAGGGGCTGACGCTGAAGGCGCTGACCATCCAGTAGGCCGGGCGGTCGGGCACTTCCACATTGAAAATGTAGCGCCCATGGGGGCCAATGTTCACATCCTTCCAAAGCCACACATTCTCATAGTGGCGAAGGACACGATTGAAGCGGTATTTCCTGTAATTCAGGAGCTCCGTGTCGTTCCTCATTTGGCAGCCAATCTCGTCCGAGCCGTCCTCGCAGTTGAACTGGCCATCGCAGCGGGTGTCCAGGCGGTAGCAGCGGCCGGACAGGCACTCGCCAAAGCCCAAGGTGCGGTTGCAGGTGTCCCCGCGCCGCGGCACATAACCGTCCGTAAAGACAATCAGCCCGCTGTACTCGAAAGTGCGGTTGGCGTCGACCCCAAACGAAGAGGCCGGGAAGTAGACCAGCTCGTCGGGATTGCCCTCGTGGGAGTACCAAATGTGCTTGTAGGTGCCATTGGTCTGCTCGTCGAAGCTGGACATCTTGGTGATGATCTTGGCGTAGGTCAGCTCGTTGCCGGCCTGCATGGTGTAGAAAGCGCTGTCGATCCCGGACAGACCCACATAAGAGCCTGGCTCGCCGAAGATGGCCACCTCGACCTTCTCGCCCGTGCGGGCCTTGCGGTTGTTGATGTAGACGGTGAAATTGTTGCGGGAAATGCCATTGACCGGGAAGGTCAAGGAGTCCGCCACCACCTGGCCCTGCTGGTTGATTTTCCACACCACAATCGTGGCCACCGGGGCCATTTCGGCGCTCAGGACCACTGCAATCGTCTTGATGCCCTCGGCTATGGTCTCGCGGTCGTTGATCAGGATCACTCCTTTGGACATAATCAGGTAGTTGAATTCCTCGAGATAGAAGTTCGTGCGTATGTGGAAAATTATGTACTCGCCCACCACCGGCTGCTCGGTGCTGGTGGAGACCTTGATGTGCTGGTTGCGGGGTGAGTAGTGGCCAACCAAAAGGATCTCCGTTTCCACGGGCTGGAAGCGCAGGTCCCTTTGCTCAGGGAAAGGCATTTGCTCGGGGAAAGGCATTTGCTCGGACAAAGGATTACGATCGAAACGGAAGATGGCCTTCAGGCGCATGGTGGAGATGCCGTTGAGAAAGTCCCTGGCCTGGGGGCGGTCGTCCAGGTTGAGGTCATTGCGCAGATCGATCTTCACCTCCCACACGCCAGGACTCTGCTGGGACATGGGCAGGCGTTGGGCGGGCCAATCGCGGCGTCCACCGCTGCGGCTCTCCACAAACCCAGAGACCTCCATGAGCCCCTGCCTGAGTATCTGGGGGTCAATGGGCGAGCCGTCGTGGTACTCCACCACCAGGTAGGTGGTGAAGGGCATGGCGGGCTTGAAGACCTGCGGGGACTCGCCCAGGAAGGCCACGCGCAGGCTGGAGTTGTAGACGCGGGCCACCGCATAGCCGGAGATCACTTCGTCGTAGAACTTCTCGCCCACAATGGCCGTGACCAGGACCTCCATGTTGGCCAAATTCGGGGCCAGGGCGTCCAGCTCGTGCAGCGGCCAATTGAAGTCAAAAGTGCCATTGAAATATCTCAGAAACGGCAAAGTCTTGCGGTATTCCCTGGTCCAGGGATCATAGGTCTCCAAAATCTCCGGCTTGCGCACCCAAAAAGGCCACTCCTCGTCGAACTGGTAATGCCGCTCGAGCACATACTGATTGCGGTAGAGCAGATCCTGCTGGTCCGGGCGCTCTTCGCCCAGCTGGCCGGGATTGTATTGGAGGTTTGGGTTGTTCAGGTTGTTTTGGTTGTAGCGCCAGCGCTCGTTGTAGCGGTTGGCCTGCTCCAGGGGCGAGTGGCCCAGGCGGAACTTCTCGTTCAAAACTTGATTGCTGAAGTAGCCGATGGGCCGCACGGTGGCCTTGAGCGTGAGGTTGCCGCGCACGGGCAGGCCGCTGGTGAAGTTGGCCATCACCCGGCCGGAGATGTACTTGTCCGTGGTGAACAGATAAGCCGGCATGGTCACATTCACCTCGAAGCGGGTCTGGTAATACTCCTCCACGGTGAAGTGGCTCTCCTCCTGCTGGCCCTGGGCAATCACGCGGATGGTCCACTCCCCAAACACCGGCTGGTCGGACAGTTTGTACTCCAAAGAAACAGATCCGAGATTAGATTGCCTAAAAGAATCAGCGCATCAATAAAGGTTTGGTCTTTGTCTGTTGACCTTCCACTCACCTGGACAGCCAGCGCTTGAGGATATGCCGGTTGGGGTCGAGCATGTACACGTCGATGGCATTGTCGAAGCCTTTGAGTTCGGTGGTTATGGGAATCGTGCGGAAGCGCACGGTCTCGCCCTGCATGTAGAGGGGTTTGTCGGTCTGCACGAAGATCGTCATGGAGCGCTGGGAGAAGTCCAGGCGCGTCTCGTTGAGGAAGGCCAGGCCGCCCAGCACATGCTGGTAGAAGCCCTCGACGCGCAGTTTGTAATCCCCGAACACGCTGGTCGGCGGTATGCGCATCAGCAAAGTCTCCGGCACGCCCTGCTTGACCTCCTTGGAGTCGCCGCTGACCTGCACGCCGTTGCGGGAAATACTGGCGTGCACGGTGATGGGGTAGGTGGCCTGGAGTATGGACACGGACACCTGGTAAATCAGGCCCGGGCGGACCATGCGCGAGGCCACTATGAAGTAGGTGGGCTCGCGGGTGTGCAGGGTGTCCAGGAAGGTGGCCTTGACATTGTAGGAGGACTTGCCGCGGCTCAGGCTCGGCTCGTTGTCTTGGTAGGGCGAACCGGCGCCCAGTCGTTTAGCGTAGTCGTCCTGGGTGCTGAGGTCATTGAAGCCTGGATTGCTGGCAAAGTTCGGGTTCGGATTCAGCCGCGGATCGTTGGGGTTGCTGTAGTCGAAGTTGGGATTGGGGCTGGGCGAGCTGAACTGGTTGGGCTGCTGCTGGTTGAAGTAGCCGCCGTCGATTTGCGCCTGCGCCTCAATCAGTAGCAGCGTTTGCAGCAAAAGCCACAAACACTGCCGCTGCTGCATGGTGGAAGCCTTCGGCCGGGACTTGTGCTCTTCGGTTGCGTGACTTGCTGGTGGTTCCTGTGAGGGCCATGAATGAATTCAGGGGAGTTAGTGTTGTGCTTGAGTGAGTGTGTGTGTGGCATATCGGAATCTAAATTTACACAATGCCACGGGGGGAGGGGGGTGTTGTTCTTGTTGCTGCTGCTTGGTTGGGTGCTTTGATTTCCGCGTGCCGTGCCGGCAACAACACAAAACATCGCAAGTCTAATGAGGGCGTTGATATTTATAGGCAGCCCCCTCCGGCTACAGGCAGGAATAGAGATGGACGAAGCTCACGCAACAACAAGTTGGCTGACTTATTGCGAATGCTAAAGCATCGATTGATATACATAATTATCGTAATCGAAATATTCACAAATTACGCCGAATTGGCAAACATGCTGCAATCGATCGATACAATAATCGTTTCCGAGAAATGAACACAAAATCTAACAAAAATGCATTTATGCGATTGCCGGTACATGCAAAATTTTATAACAAAATCCCCATAATCCCAATTCCTGGATATCCAGTTTATACTCTTTTTAAAATAAATTCTGTTAAAATTGTTTTTGGTAAATACCAAAACAAATCAGCCGCCCGATTTATTATTTGTTATCGACAATAAGACTTTGTTAAAGCAAAAGGTAAACAAACAAAATGGCGGCGCCCATGAGCTCTTCTTTTATTTATTTTTTTCACTCACGCATTCGGCCCTGCCCACCTCTAGGAGCATTGAACAAGCCACCGGCGCCCTTTACGCCCACGCCCACCCGCGCCTTCTCGTTTAAAACGATGTCAAACTTTTAGTGAAAATGTCACCCAAGTGGGCCAAGCAATTAGTCGTTAAGTCTTTGAAATAGGATAGTCGTCCCGCCGGATTGCCAGGGCGGACAAGTTGGGCCACCACATAAATTTCATTCATCGTTAATCTTGATTACCGATAACACAAGGAATGTGAATGAAGGGAAATTGGAATTTCTATCGCCCGCCTTTCGAGCCAAAATGAATGATGGGAAAGCTGCAAATCGGCCAGCATGAAAATTATGCACCCCCCACTCGCCGACTTTATCAAAGATCAGCAGCCCAAAAGAAAAGGGAAACCATAAGGCACCCGGCGGATCCGGCCAGCCGTATGCCGACTTGACCCTCAACGAAACTGAATATGCAGTTGCCGAGGGCTGGGAAGACAAAAGAACCGAGAACACGCAACACCGGACTGTCCGCCGGGCATTTCTACCTGAGCGCGGTTGACTGGCGTCCAAATGCAGCGGCACCAGCGGCCGGCCACGGCGTGTGTAATCCACCCTTTGAGCGTCTGCCACTTGCCAGCGGCGGTCAGTGCGTCTGTATGTGTGAGTTACTCACTCGCTCTCTCACACACACACGGACGCTCACGCACACAAGCAAAGCGCTGTTAATTAGCGCATAAGTTCAAGCAATTGAAGGTGCTGAATGAGGGGGTGGGGGGAGCAGGACTAAAGGGCGGACAGTGCAATTGTACTGCCTCCCCCTGCACAGCCTGGAAAGAAGCTCACCAGCGTCGTGTAATGCGAGCCGAAAACGACGCGACGCCAAAAAAATATGAGAAAAAAAATTCCTTCCGATTCGGCAGCAGGTGGCAGGACGTTTTACATCCTTGACCCAGAGGCCAAAGGAGGGCCAAGGATTAATAGTTCAATGTTCAAATTAGGAACTTTAGAGCGTTGGGCGCTTCATTTAATTTTCGGTCAACGCCCATGTGCCAACAACAACAGCAGCGCTCAAGCGCTGCTTTATAATGTTGGTATTTGAGGAACAACAAAAATTTGGGCGGGTCGCTTGGAGCAACGCTTGGAGTTGCAGAAAACTCTACTTACCGTTTGGATATTCGGGTGGTGGTTTAGATTTTGGTAAGGCACATAGTTTGGTAACCGAACAATAATAAAACCGAACTTAAATGGAAATTCAAACAAAATGAAATAAATAAAACACAAGAAACACACGCCCGACACACCCGCAACTGTGACAAGTGACGACGGCAATTGTCGATTGGTCTGCCTATCGATATTTTGGGCAATCGCATCGCTCGCAGCCTGCCAACTCCCCGAATCATGGATGATTTTTGTTAAAAATGTTAAATTAGGGAAGAATTTTTGAAATTTTATTTATTAAATCCTAAGCTGCAATATTCTGGAAATTAAATTACGAACTAAAAAAAATTCAGTGTTGACTTTTTATGTCCACTGTTAAAATGATCTTTTTAACATTTTGTTCGGTCAACTTAAGTGTCCTTACTGGCAGTAAAATAGTAAAATGTTAAACAAATTAAACAAATAAATTTAAGAGATACTTAACAACCAGCTAAAATGGTGGCACCGTTCTCTGAAAATATACACATGTGCTTCTATAACAAAAAACTAGAGAAGGTAAGAATGCGAAGCCTTATATTTCGACAATAAATATATTGCCCAACAAGAAAATAAATATACCCACACTTGTAATATTATTTTCTAAAGAAAGACAACAATCAATTGGCAAACAAATTAAAATTCCTGAAAGAAAGGTTAAAAGCAATTAGATGTGTGGGGCCTCAACCAAAT
>JBAMCP010002648.1:0-11144 GCA_037075105.1 Lissocephala sabroskyi | reverse complement strand
GTTCATACGGACGGACGGACGGACAGACGGACAAGGCTAGATCGATTTCTCTAATCATTCTAAGCATATTGGGTGTATTTTTGGGGGGTCTCCGACATCTCCTTCTCTATGTTACATACTTTTGCACAAACACATTATACCCTTGTACTTCCAGTACAGGGTATAAAAACACAACACAATCCTTGGTGATGAAAACTAAGCTTTATGCGTACACTTGCAAGCATTTTTTTTCAACATTTCTTTCTTCGGGTATCTTTGAAGGCACAGCAAAGTTGGTCACTTGCCACCAAACCTAGCTCAAGTTTGTTCATTTGTCCAACTTCTCGTGAGGCCTCTGAATGATACCTATTTGGTGTAAATGCCTGAACGTCTAAGTACTTCGATCTTAGCAACTACATGAGCTTGTTAAGCTCTTTGTCTAAATAAATTTATAAGACCTAGAGTAGATGGAATTCGGCAAAGAGATCCCGTGGGTTCTTCTGTAGATTAAAACACCAAATCTGATGATGACATAAAAAATCATTTAAACAAATATAAAAGGCTTTTTAACTGCTTCTATAATCATTCACTTCTGTTCTTAATTTAATAAAAATGTGTATCAAATCATTACGAACGGCTTAAAAGTTGAATTCAAATAAATATATTTATTCAGGAAATGGCGAGTCCTTCCCCTTTTGTTAGAGGAAACAAGAAATAATCAAATTTGAATTTGGCTAGTCAACAGGTTGTTTCAATGTTTCCACGGCAACGCAAGCTCCGAGCCACACGACACAGTAGCCAAAAATTACATGGCTAATGTGGCCTACGGCGAGGGATGGAATGGAAGTGGCTTCGGGCTTCATTGCCTTTGCTTTCATAGGGCTGTAGGGCGCAATTCCCACCACGTGCAGCAAATAGTTCAACTGTCCGTCCAGACCACGGGCCCGAAAAATTGTTTACATTCGCTTTGGGCTGGCGAAATTGCGTACGACGAGCCCGCAGAATAGATGGCCTAACCGCAAAATGTCATTTGCGTCGAGACTTCCCGTGACGAGGTCCACTCTTAAAAAGCAGAATAAAAGAGTAAATAAGTTGGCTATTCGGAAAATTGAGTTTATGCCATAAACTTTATGGCATAATTCGTTTGGAGTTCTTGTTGCTGCTGTTATTATCCTACTTACGGCTATAACTTTATTCAGATTTCATGAACTCGGTCCCAGGCCCACAAAAAACACATACTTGTTTTACCCACCCTCTCCACATGGTCGCACGGAGCACCTCGGTGCCTTATTAAAATTTATGATAGATGTCTTTTCGGTGGCGATGGTTCGTGCCAGGCAAAAGTTTTACAACTTTGCAGAGCCACCGCATGAGGGGAGAACTGTGTTTGGGAATTACCTTGAATATTCTTCCAACGGATCTACGGGGTTGATTAGCCAGCATACTAGATTGATCAGCCGAAGTTTGAAGAGGTGTGAAAAATTGAAGCGCCGCTGCGTTTGTTTTATTTCCCTTACGTGTTCCGGAATTTTGAATTTTACGCACTTTTTATTTTTATGATTGCTGCCAAACACACCTGCTATTGGCAATAAACTTTGTCCTCTAAAATAAACAAAAGGGAACTAAGCCGAGATTGCCGGACTCGCACATGCTCTGTTCCTTTCTGCTATTGAATTTAAATGTCCTTCTAAAATTCTTAAGCCGCCTTCTTACATTCATTCGACCAGCTTAAATTGGCAAAAAAAATACAATTATGACCAATTTTAATGTGTGATTGACTATCGACTATGATCCATATAAACCTAAGCTGGAAGGAGCCCTCAAGTTCAATGCGAATCTCTATTAAAAGGCGAAAAGGAAAAGTGGCCAGGATCTCAAATTTGGTTGTTGTACCTTTTACAGTCTGTGAGATCCTTTTGATTATAAAGACGTACATTGCCAGATGGAATTTCCTCTTTATTTCAACCACATTTGGGCTTACTTTGGAGGAGCTTACTATCCTATGTTACATATTTTTGGACAAGCCTGTAATGCTCTTGTACATTCAGGGGTAGGGTATAAAAATTTGTGCATATGCGGATGGAAGAAAAATTCATCAGACGTCCGTGCTGCCGAATGTCGAAAAGTTGGCAGTTATAAAAGAGAAAACGAAAAAAAATGCCACCCAAATGGAAAAATTATGCATCGCAACCAAAGGCGATATAAAATACCCAACGGATTTTTCAGCAAAAAGAGAGTTGAGAAAACAACAACAATAAGCATTAATCTGTCTGTAGTGGGAATTAATGGAGTTACAACTTTAATCTTAAAATCCCAAGTCACTTGGGCTCTTGATTAGCCTTTGACTTTCTTTCAGTACCTTTAAATTGCCTTAAATCCGGATTATTTAAATGAGTATTCGGTATTTCACTGTTTTTGATACGCGGTAAATAATTTAGTTGCCCTGTTGAAACTTTAATTCATTCAAATTGGGGATTACAATTATAAAAGTACGAATTTAATGGTTTCTCCTAATACTTTTCCTTCAGAACGCTTGTGATTATTTATTAAGGAAAAAAATATAAGAGTTAAAAAACTACAAGCATAATACAACTCCATAATTTTCCAGTGTTTTCATTACGTTTTCAGTTTTTGAAATCTACCTTCAAGTCCGAATTTAAATAACTGTTAGGATAACTAAGATAAAGATATTGGTTCTTTAGCAAATAGCATAGACTTCCCCTGAATTGTTGACCCTCTTTCAAATGTAAGTAGAAAATGAAATGAAAATGCACTAAGGTTCCCAGATTGAGGATACATAGAGAAATTATTAAGAAAAATTATCAAAGAGAAATTATCATGCCTCCCTCTAATGGGCTTGTGAAATTGAAGCCGTTTATGAGAAAGAAATTCGGAAATCTCCGCTCAATTCGCGACGAAACAATGGTTCGCGAAAATTTGAAAGAGATCCGATATAAAAATCAAATGCATTGGGGCGGGCTCTTGACAAACGGCAAATATGTTAAATGGGCCAAGGTTTCTGTGGCTGTCCAGGCAAAATTAAATATTTACGCTTTATGCTGATGTAAGCGAAGTACGCAGAGCCCGGCGAGGGGCAAGGTCCTATATTTATGCATTTCCATTTCAGCGTCGGCGTCAACTGGCCGTGTCGTGTTTAATTAATCGACGCACATCCCAAATTACACAGAACAACCCCAAAAACAATAAAGACGGACTCTGCGAAATGGCTAGCAATTGAGGACAGTAAGCCACAAAAACATAGGGACCGCAACAGACACACACACGCACACACAGATAGCTTTGTATTTATCTGTGCTGTGCACTTGCAGAGGAACACATGGCAGTGAAATTAGTTTTGGCTATGTTAGTTGGCTTGCAGGATTGCTGATTGGTGTGGTCTGGTGGGGGGGCGTGGGTGACATTTGATCCTGTCCAATGGATCATGCGGCAGCTGGGAGGCGGCTGAAAGCGCTGTGGTTTCGGTCGGTGTGTTTCTTTAATTGAATGCACTCTTCAATTTCGTTCTGTTTTCGCTTCACGTATGCGGTTGGCCATTTGCTAAAACAAACAAAGTTTTCTACGCAGAAGACACTAAAACCAAAAAACAGTTTTAAAATATTTAATAAAGTGTGCGGATTATTCGATACTGGAATCTACCTAAATCTGAAACAAGTGAACAGCTTTATGCTTCTAATACGCCCAAAGCTACAAGGGTGTAAACATTGTGTAGACTCGTGCTTCGTTTGCCTTTAATACGGTTAGAATGGGGAGATATCCGACACATCCGACTACAGATTGTATATTTAAAGATGGAAACGATAAGTGTTAATATTTGAAGCTCAACATTGACTGATTCGGTTTGGGTGTTATCATTAAAAATATATATCAGGATGATCATCAATACTGGTTAATTACAATTAAAATTAATCCCAGAATGAATATAATTATTAAAGTAAACACGAGTACAGTAGAATTATATCTGCAGTGCATAGCCCCAACAGAATAGAAAAAAAGTTCTTTGTCTTCTTCGATTGATACATTGCAATTGTTTCTTCCATACATTTCACTTCACTCTATTCAATTCCAAATTAAGCAAAAAGAATTCTACATAGTAAAACTTTGCAAGGAAATAATCCTCTGCCCCCTTTTGCCATCATTCTGAACCGAACCACAGCTAAGATTTGCCAACCACGTCTTACATTTAATAAAGATAATTATAACGGATAAATATACATAAATAAATTGCCTTACGGTTTAGAAAAATCCACGTATACAAAAAGATGGAACATCAAAATGGAATAGATGAAAGAAAGAGTTTATATTGAACAAAGTATTCATAAGGATTATGCAAGCCAAAAAAAAAAAAAAATGGATGATACTTTAAATACTGTAGATTATACAATAGTAATAGTAATACAAGTACTTGTAGTATAGTTGGCTGGAATAGTAAAATATGTGAAAATTAGATTGGCAAATTCACCAATTAATAGTTTCCTGAAAACCGTAAACCCAAATGCAGTTCTGCGATAAGCGAGGACATGAAGCAGAAGGAAATGGCTACGATATGGAGATAAGGCGACCCCTTCGCTTAAGAGTGCAAAAGAGAAAACATTGGTTCCGAAGTGATTATATCTATCAATTTGATGAGAGTATTGAGGGCTGCAGACAATTGAACAGTGTTTAAGGATTCATCGAGCTTGGCGATTTAGAGATAAAAGATCATTGTACGCGTCTTACATAATATTATACATATAGTTATACATAGTTCCAAGCCGGAAAGGATTATGTGTGATTTTTTAACTATTTAATTACTTTTAGTTTTTAAATTTGGTCCGTATTTATGTTAATTCTTGATATTATAAAAATCAAGCTATGTGCTTGAAAATATACAGTTTAATTTACTTAGTCTAGTATTTCCTTTGTATAGAATGCTTAAATGATATTTTATAGTTCTCAATAATTTGAAATTGTATTTATAAAATTAGCTAGATCCATAGCCAGGCTCCCTTATGACAATGTTGAGTAAAACTAAAATTTGGACACGCAATTCGATGGGAAAAATCTTTTCTTTTCATGAGACTTAATTCGAATGAGTTGCAGCCTTTAAAGCAGATTTAATCTGGAAACGGATCAAGTTGGAGCCTGAAATTCTGAAATGACTAATTAACCAAAGACTAAAACAAGAGCAAATATTTGAAGACATTAAAACAAAAGAGAATTATTCTTTTTTTCTTTAATTAAAGTTCATGCAATAGAGCGGGAATTTAAACTTTTGAATTCTTTCCTGTAACTTCTTAATGAACCAAGCAAATCGGTGAATCTGTTAACTAACTCTGAGTCTATAATGCTCTCCACCATTCAAAAGCGTAGCTTTGATTTAAACATAAGCCCTGAAATAACCACAATCCAAATGTCTAGATGTCTAGATCATTTTTATTCAGACTGTACTTCAATATTTATATTAAGCATGTCTTCAATCGAAATGCGTTCTACGTAGCCACGTTCTTTCTATTACGAGTTTTGAATTTATCTTTACTTCAAGCAAATATTTTTATTCGACCGAGCATTTTGGGATGTATCAGAAAATGTGAGTTTGTGATGGTGCAGTCAAATTGAATTATAAAAAGTTTGAGGGCGAATTTTATGAACCTCCCGTTAAAGTCGCTCTTTTATAGCACAGATGCTTACGCAGGAGCCCATTGATTCCTCAATTCGAGCGTTTAACCTTTGAACTGAGGATTCAATTGTGAGTGTAGAGCATTAAAAGGCCTGTTAAATGACTGCCGTTCTGTGGGCCCAAGCAGACAAACAATATCAGCAGAAGCACAAACGACAGCCGGCAGACTCCAATGGAAACGCAGAAATAGAATTTTGTCTGAAGTGCGCCCCGGTGACACCATTTTATTACGGGGGATTTGGTCAAAGAAAAGCCACAAAATGAGAAGTGGAAAACGAGGAAAGCAACGAAAAAAAGAATAAAAGGAAACTTTGAGGACACCAGTCCAAGCGGGGCGTTGGTGGGAGCGCACATCCAAAGCATGTGATATGAGTGTGGCCGGAAATAGGGCCGAATTGGAGATGTCAAACATCGGCGGGCGACACTTTTACAATTGAAAACCCGTCCACGTAGGCGCTGCCGTGGCCAAAGCCGCGCGAGTTTTCATTCGATCAGCTTACAATTTTTCAGAGAAAAGGCTTAGGGAAATGTAAATAGATGGATGCCATTGACAGACGACGAGCGTAGGACAGCTGTGAGCCTTGCCAGCGCCCTGGCCCGTAGATAGAGCTGAGCGTGTGTGTGTGACTGTGTGTACTTGATATGTTTGGTTACATCCGCCGGAGACGTGGTCCATCAAGGCATTCACCTACGCCAAACAAATCAAACGCGGCGCGACAAGACGCCGTGCGGCGCGTTGAGGCGTTAAACGTGATGACAAAATGTTTGCCAACTAGATAAAATGGTCTCCTTCCCTCGAAGGCTGCAGGACCTGCACGGCCACCAATTGTGCCTTCCCCTCGTTCGCACAATGGCCGATGCTAATGTATTATACATGTCAATGTTGAATCTTCTTTGAGTGATATGTGGGCGATTGGCGGCGGCAGCAGGGCCTTTGATATATTAATGTCATTCCCCAGGGAGTTTTGAAGGGCCCTCGAATTGCTATTCATATCAGGCGATACAAATGGATGAGGCGTCTTTATGTTGATCACAATTCATTCCCCAATATCCAAAGATTCGAATTAATATAGCCATATATGATTAAGATTCCTGCAAATTTACTCTTATCTAATTACAATTCTTATAAAAATCTCCAAATATGCCGCCCCATACAATGGTGCCCCACTCATTCTTTACCAGCAGGAAGGGGCTGCCTGGCACTTTTGCAAATGGGAGATTTCCGGGAGAGCATTTAAATTGAATAAGGAATTTTTATTTCTTGGGTGTTCGGACTCTCCGCCGGGAGAATGGTGAGTGAAACCCTGCCGGGCGGGACTTTTACCAAAGTCTGAGTGTGGGTCAGCGATAAGTTCGGTTTTGTTCGAAAATTTGCAACTGGAGCGGAGAAAACTTATATAAGTAAGATATTTTTATGCAATTTCATAAAAGTTGGTCGGGTATAATACTTTTGCCCCCAATGAATTCGTTTCACCCGCACTCACATTCCCGCCGGCTTCCATCTTTTTATGCCATTTTCATACACTTTTTGAAGACATAAAAAGCAATAGTTTAAAACACTTCCTGCCTTACCCCAGCCAAACCCACCACCCGCCCGCCACGCACACACATGCTGCTTAGAGCGTAACCAGACTGAAATTTCCCCTGGGCCAGTGCGACACTGCGAAGGATAAGGGTTGACACGCGGCCTGGCGTCAGACTTAGCACTGCTGGCTGCGTCGATATGTTCAACTCGTAGAAATAACAAATTTATGTGACCAGTGCTAAGACCGCAAGAAGGCAGTTGAAATGATACTAATGTAGTTGGGAGATACTGATAGCCAGCCGGAAATTGTGAGGACGGGGTGGCTAACCCAAAAGGCAGCCACCGCACAGTGGCCCATAATTTCGAATATCACAGTCGAAAGTCGAGAGTCGAAGACTGTTGGGGGGTGTTGGTGAAATTTACATATCTGAGATTCTAGTTGGGCCACTGTGCCCGGGGTCAACCTAAACGGTTGCCGAGCTATGAGCCTGCCCAATGGGCATATCGCCCGTCAAGCATACGCACTGTTGCATTTACCGTCTGTGCGGGAAGGGAGCCGGTGACGGCTCAGCTCGTTCGACTGCGGGCAACTTCCTGTAGCAAATCAAAGCAAATAGACAGCTGTAACCCGTTTCACTGAGGCTGCTGCTGCGGGCTGAAAGGGGCGCTCTCAAAAATTAAACGAAGCCATAAATTATGCGTAAGCTATTGGGCAAGCCTAGAAAACCGCTTGCCGCTCACTCCCACGCCCAGAAAAAGGATGCCTAAGTGACCATTAAATATGCAGATTTCCGTAAAGCGTATAAATGTGAATGTGCGTGTATGCAGCCTTTAAAGCTGTAAGTCGATTAGGCGAAACTTTTGGGTTGTATTGGAAGCCAAAAAAAAAAAGGCCGTACTTTTTCCCACCCACTTTATCCGGCATAAAGCAGCGACCGCACGTATCCCCGTTGTACTGGGGCTAAACAAATTTATTAAAAATGTTAAATTAATTGATTCATGTGTGAGTAAGGAAACGGGTCCTTTGGAATGTCGGCTAGCTAAGAATCTGTTGGAGCATGAATCTTGTTGCAGCCGAAAGAGTCCCTTTGTTTCTAAATTTTTCAGTTTTTGTTGTCAATTAGGCTAATTAATGCGTAGCCTAAATCAGTCTACCCCGGGTGGAAATACTGTTGAATCCATTGCCAGTGTCCTTCATCAAGTCAATCACTCGACGAGGGCGATGTCGGCGCCGACAGGTCCGCCGCTGAAGAACACACAATTCGTATTTTTATGCTTTTTTAATTAATTTCGCAAGGGATTTTACGAGGCTTTTTAACTTTAAATATTTGCTTCATCTGACTGAGACAACACACAAAATGTCAAGCAAAAAATAAAGATAAACACACAAAAAAGATACCGAAATATGTACATTATGTGTATGTTCGGGTGGGTGTGTGTGTATATAAGGTGTATAGTTAAGTGGGTGTGATTTTGTCTGAGGTAAATAAGCATTTAATTTTCTACCCCAAGGGTAACAAAATGAAAAAAACAAACAATATAAAGACCCCGTCGGAGGGGCAGAAGTGCGAAATTGAAGGCCAGTGAGCAAATACACACACACTCACATACGACAACACACCCGCACGCAGGCAGCAAAAGAACAAAACAAAACGTATACATAATATTACTTATACGCCACAGCCCCCGACGCGAGAGAACGCACCCATTTGCGAAATGAAGTGGCCCGGCCGTTTTTAGTTGCTGATTTGTCTCATATCCCTCGGTGGGCCCATCAGCCCGCCACCATAGTCCATAGTAACAGTCGGCACGCTTGATTGGCTGACATATTAGCCAACGCCCGCGCATTCCAATCTATTACAAAAGGAATTTAAGCAGCAGGACCGGCGTGGCCGTCGTTTGCCAGTGGAGGCTTTGAAAGGAGCCGCGTAAATTGGAATGCCACGATGAATAAGCGGCTGGTTGGAAAGCCATTGATAATCCCGTTCCATATCAGAGTCCAGGCCACTACTCACCCCTTGAATGGGAGTGTGAAAAGGTTCATTTCAAATGACAGATAGCGAGATTCCGAACTAGTCGCAATCCACGAATTCCCCTCGGATGCTAAGCAGTCCAAATTGACTTCCGAGATATTTAAATATGTCAAGTCGCACACGCAATCCAAAATACAATAAACCATCAAACGTCATCAACTATCCAATTTTAGTAAATTTTTTGAATAGGATTTTCCATATTTAAATGAAATAAAATTATTTTGTAATTTGAAGTACATTAGTTAAGCGTTCGCGTGAGAAATAAAAACGCCAATGAAACAAGTTTTATAGCTTTTGTGGATTCGCCTCGAATCTGAGATTTTGAACTGCCCATTACAAATAACCAAATAGCAATGCCACAGGCTTCAGTTCGGCAGACGGTCCTTGCTGCTGATGGGCCTTGTTTGCCGCTGCATTCACTCGAGCAGGCTTTTGATGGTGTCCGCCGCACATAGGACCGAATCACCAATTTAGCGCGCCAAAATACAAAAATTTTTTATTTTATTTTAAACTAATATTGCACTTTATATGTTCTATGTATATACCCGTCCGCTATAAGGCTGTAACTTTTTTTTTAAGCATTATAAGAGTCTGTGTGTACATACAAAGTCGTACTATCGTTGCACGCTTCAAATTCGGTGAATTGCATGTATAGAAATTAACATTTCTCCACTCGAAAATTTTTGGTAAATTGATAGTTTTAAGATTTTTTATATATATGTTTAGGCTTCATATATATAGTTTAATTTGCATTTCTTAAAAAAAAAAAACATTTTATTGAGTATAATATAGTGTAACTTTTGTACTACACAAAATACTTAAAAATTGACTTTCGGTAGAGCTATAAAAAAAGTGCAACCGAGTTTTTAACTAATATCGATAATTCAACTTATTAACTATTGTAGGAAAGCAATAACTTTTCCCCCCACTTCCCCCTTCATTAAATATAGCATATTTGCTTGCACAAGGCAGAAGCAGGCAACTCCAAATACTGATAGTATACTCTCCATATCAGCTCAATGAAATGTTGATCTTTCTACCTAGATCGTTTAAAAGGAAAACTACTACCTAGGAAATAAGAAATGAATTCGAATACAATTAATTTTATAACCTGACAGGTAAAATTGAATAAAAGGTCACAACGCGTGACACATTTTTGCATCCAAAGTCATCCAAAGTACCTGCTGAAAGGGTAAAAAAGGAATGACTTTTTTATGACTTTGGATGCAAAAACCACAAGATAGTATTTAAATATGTTACTTTTGTAACCTTTTTTTAAATTTTACCTAAGAAGAAATGTCTGTAAGGTTAGGTCTGTAAGGTAAAAAAAGGAATGACCTTTTGAATTTTATAATTTTTCGTCATCAAAGTGCGTTGAAAAAATAATACAATATATTTTGGAAAAGACTGGTGTTAGTGAACTTCCTGAAGCTCATAAAACAGAAATAAATTTGGAAGTTAAAATTTTCGTCTCAAGGATGTTGGCGAATTGGCGTGAGTGCAATTATATGTATGAGCGCTTCAATTAATTAATTCTAAATTGTAAATTTTGATTTGCTTTAATAATTATATCAAATTCTAAGAGATCATAATTTTTTTTTCAAAGTTATTAATTCGTAAAAAAGAGTAATTAAAAAAATCTCATGGGATATAAGTTAACCCCAAAGGCAATAACGTAAACAACGGCGGCGACGATCGGGCACAGCGATCAGCTGTTTGGCGCAGGTCAACGGCCTCTACGCGAATGCGCAGTTAAGCCGACGCACCGAAGCCGCGCCGTCGCTAGGCACGCATGCCGTTATTCGGATCCCCCAACGCAATGCACATCCACACGCACTTCGCTACTCCGAATCCGATGCTGTTGCTAGGCAGCGGACTCCGAAGTTTGGGCAGATCATCCGATCTGGGCGTCCGCTGCCTAGTATAAATA
>JBAMCP010002647.1:0-11146 GCA_037075105.1 Lissocephala sabroskyi | reverse complement strand
GGGGTGCTGCTGGAGAGTGCAGCAGCACTCCAACTCCTGCGATTATAATTTCTTCTCCCATACAACTATATGGGCGTCGTTGGAGTTCGCCGTGAGTGGCGAGCAGCTGCCGCCAAGCACGCTGCCGCCACCGCCGCCGCTGCCTCCGTTGATGCCGAGGCTGGCGCTCGAAATTGAGCCCTTGTGGCCCGGCGAGTTGCCGCTGCTGGTGTACCACACGTGGCGCCAGTAGCCGCGTCCGCCCATCAGGGTGATAACTGTTCGAGGCCCTTCGGCCACCTGCTGTTGCTGCTGCTTTGAGTTCTGTTTCTGTTTGCGCTTTAAGGTCGCTGCCATAGTAGCCGCTGCCGCTGGTGTGGGCGTTGGGGTGTGCGACTCCTCGGACTTGGGGGTGCCGTGTAACGGGGCCAGCGGTTGCTGGACATGGTGAATGTCGGCGGTAGTCATTAGGCCGTTTTCAGAGATGTTGCCGAGATCGCTGCCGGTGCCAGAGGTCTTGTGGCTGGCGCTGCTGCTGTTGCGGGAGACAGAGCGGCCGCCAAACAGACGAATGCCCATGCTTTCCTCGCTGCCCGAAGAGGTGTAGAGAGAGGACGACTTCGAGTCGACCGACCAGTTGGACAGGTCGAGCGATCGCGGCCGCGAGGCCTTCATGCGCAGTCGGCGATCAAGGGTGCACACTTTGCCGGGTATGGCCGCCAACTCTGGGTCTGAGCGGCGCATGCCCTCGTACATCATGTCCATCAGATTGCCCTGGGCTCCCTCCTCGGCATCGTAGTCCTCCTTAACAAAGATCAGCTTCCCGTATAGTCCATACACGTCGCAGTAGCCGTGCTCGCCGTGCTGGGACAGGGTGCTGGTGTTAGAGTGAATTCCACTGCCAGCTCCGCCAGCACCCGGTCCGAAGCCGGCGGAGCCCAGACCGCGCGGCAGTGTTTTGGACATGCGGGCATCGCTGCCGGCACTGCTGCCACCTAGGTCGCGGAAACGCTTGCGATGGAAGGCCGGTGAGTTTGCCAGGGAGGCTCGAATCTTGGCCGTCAAACTTTGGTCCAGCGAATGCTGCTTGTCTAGTTTCGAGCAGCGTGGCGATGAGGCCGCTGAATCAGCTGCATTTCCCGGCGTCGAATGACCCGAAACAGAATCATCCTTAAGCAGGTCGCGGCGTAAAATTACAGTTGTCTCATCCAGATCCGCCTCACTCAGTTTCTTTGGGTCGGCATCGATTGCCGGCAATTGCAAGTCCTCACCCATGCTGGGAGCCAACGGCACCGTCGGAATTGGCACATTGCTTCCAGCCGGCTGCGGCTTGTAGGCGGGATAAACTTTGGGTATGAGCGGCAACAAGAAGGTGATCGGGCCGAAGTGGGCGTGGCAGGACATATTAATGCCTCCACTAATGATCGGCACACCCTCAAGCCGAGGCAACGGGATGGTCACTGCTATGCCCACATTTGTGCCCACCCATAGCAGTCCTTTGCAGGCCATCAGGGCGGTGACGTAAATGGAACTGTTGTTGAGAGCCTGCTCCTTTTTGCCGTCGTGCCGAAGCACACTCGATGCTATGTTGATGTCCTGCAAGTGCTTAAAGCTCTCCGTGTGGTACAGACAGAGCATCGTTGAGTTTTTCAATGAAATCCACAGGCCGATGCCCGAATGCGCCATCAAATTCACTTGCTGGGTGGCTCCGTGATGCACCTCGAAGCTCTTTTGAATCTCCCCGTTCAATGCGTTTAGTACGTAGACTCTGTTCGAGCAGGCCGCGTAGATGTTCATGTTGATGGGAAGAAGGCTGGGCACCGGCAAGGCCGACTCACCGAGCGTTACCAGCTGTGGATCGCGGAGCATCCAAACGCCATCGTAGGTGCGTCGGTAAATTAAAACATTCGCATTTGAGAGGGCCACGTAGACGGCATCGAAGTGGTACAGAATGCGCATTACTGCTCCTGGCACTGAGGAGCAGCTCAGCTGCTCTTCTTGCTCCGGATTGCGGGCTGAATAGATCAACAACTTTCGGCTGTCCGTGCCCAACCAGACAAGGTCGCCGAGGAGGCTGTTGTGCTCCTCCTTAGTGCGGCATTGATCCAGGCCCTTGACAAACTCCATGGCCAAAACTTGCGTTTCCACCAGGTCAAAGGATCCGGCCTCGCGTAAATTGCCAGCCTGCTGGGGGTGCTGCGCCAGGACGGTGATGTGCGACGAGGTTCCGTCGCTGCTGCACATCCACAAGTAGTTCTGTTGCTTGTGCCGGCGCCGGGCGTTGCCGCTCTGCTTCGTATCATTGGCAATGCTGTAATAGCATCCACAGCGAACCTACAAAGCAGACAATCGGATTAGTCGAGAATGACGAAGGATATTGAAAACAGAAATGGCAACCAACCTCCGTTTGATGCTGCGAACGGTACACGGGCATTGCCTTGACGAAGAGCGGCATTTTGCGCGACTGCTTTTGCTGTACAGCCTCCTGCAGCTGCTGCTGTTGGTGGGTGTGCGGCAACGGGGCCGACTGTATGGACGGCTGGGCAACTGGTGATGACTTCTCCCAGGCCGGTGAGTTGTTGGGATCCAGGGCCAGCTGGGCCAAGCGCAGCTCGGTAATCCATTCCTTCTTCACACTAGGCATCTGGGTTTGGAATGTGAAGGTCTCCTCCTTGCCGGACTTGTGGCGGGCAATAAGCTGCAGGCAGCACGAGTCTACCCAGGCCATTTCCTCGTCCTTGCGCTGGATGGAGCCTTGTATGGTGTTCAGCACATTCCGTGTGGTGTTGGCATTTAGTTCGATGTAGCTGCCTTTCAGGCTGCCAACGAGGTCGTGGATTCGTGAAATGACCTCGTAATCGTACATAAGAGTGCTCATTTCGTTGCAAAGATTATCGGCCCCATTCGTAAGCTGGGCAGCCGGTGAACTGTGGGCATCGTAGGCCATGCCAAACGGTGAGGAACCGCCATAGCCGCCGGGTAAAGTGGTGTTGGCATAGCTGTTCGTGCTGCTGCCATTTGACTTAAGGCTGCCCCCACGATTGAGACCTGCAAGAGGCAATTAATTAGCTGGTTTTTCAGGTGGGAAGGATCCGGTCCACTTACCTGCTGTTAGGATGCGCGACAAGGTCGCCGAAGTACTGTTGTCCACAATCTCGACATCGTTCACGGGAAACATCCACTTGAAGGTAAGCTTCTCGGTGGCCCCGAAGTCATGGGACTGCTTGGGGGCCACTGACACGCAGATAACCTTGTCGTTGAGCAGGAGCAGCCGACGCTGCTTGCACTTGACAATTAGGCCTGCCTGGTTAAACTCCATGTGTGTGACGTTGTCCTCGCGCAGCAAGTATCTTGGCCGGTTGGCGTCACTGTTTAGGGAACGCGTGTTAAAGGTTCCACTAATGTGGCCAATCATCTCTTTGAATGCCTGGTATTGTTCGGCCTCTCGCTTGCTCTCGTTCAGCAGCTCGGCTAGGAGTTCGAGTTGGGAGAGCGCCAGTTGCAGGGACATGCGATCGTGATGTCCCTGCGGTGTGTACTTGAGCAGATCCTGGAGAAACAGAATAAACTGCGGAAACCTCTGAACAGGCTTTACCATTAGCCCGAAAAACGACAGACGATCGTGGGCACTGATCTGTTTGACTTTGAAAAAGTCAGCTAAGGCAGATTTGCGCTTCTCTTCCATCTTGGCGAGCTCCATGGCGGCCGAGAAGTTGTTAATGAAACCGGAATAAATCTCCAATAATTGTGGGTTCCCAAACGCGGTGACAAAGCAGTCGCCGAGCTTCTCATCGCGATCCCAGTGGCGTACACACTCGGCCAGTGAGATCCGGAAAAGCTTGTGAGAGTGCAAGATGTCGGGTAGACAATGGAAAAGTGTGGCGATCTTGACGGAATTCAGAACCGGTGGGTTGGACTCCTCCAATGGGGTTTTGTAATCCTGACAAAAGAAATTTAAAAAAGCCAAAAATAAGTACGGAAAATTAAGTAGCCTTTCATCTAAATTACCGGGATACAAGACGCAAGAGTTCTCATTAACGAAAATCTTTTCAAAACGATATTTAAAACCAAATAATTTTTGGGGTATTTAATTGGGGAACGAAGTCTACAATCCCTTAAACAAAATGATTTTAACGGAATTAAAATTTGTAATTCATGGTAACTGAATCTACAAAAAGGAAGTTTCACTATGGGGTGAATCTCTGGTTTGGTATCTTTGAAAAAAGCTTCAGTTATCGGTTGGCCGATATTTATCGTCGATTAATGTAGAATTATCCATTTCTATTTTGTGGCTTGATAACTACTCATTTACTAACTGTTTACATAGTTTGGTTGAGGTAGTTGTGGGGTAGTGACGGTTGATAGGTTGGTTGGTTTTAGATGGTTAACGGTACATTTACATGGGCGGTAAGTTAGTAGTTTGGTTTTACGGAATAGAAAGAATGGTAGTTAGTGATGACGGTGAGTTGGCATATGACGTGGGAATTGGATGGCATGTAAAGAAAGTCGAATGCATTTAATAAGATATATGAAGATTCAAATTTTGATTTAAATGGATTGCTAAAATCTAAAGGCCTCACAAATTAGTAAATTAAAACAAAGTCAGCAAAGGTTTTACACTCAAGAATTTTCAATAGATTCGGGGTAACATTCAGTAAGCGTGCTCCAAGCTAAACATACAAATTAAATTCATTATAGTTCTACTTTTTAAAAGTCCGAAAAAACTGAAATGGACACAACACCTAAAACACATACAAGATGCAAGGAAGCTCAATTGAACGGTGAGCAAGGACCGCAGGCTACTGCTGCCGAGCAAAGCACAAAAATCAACTCATCAGAGCACACCGACCTGGCCTGGTATGATCTTATGAGCCAAAGTGAGATAAAAGACATTTGCGAGCAGAGCACATCGTCCTCTTTTAAAGGAAACTCAGATTGCCGGAGCGATATAGGTTTGCAGCGTTCAGTTGCCGAAAAAGATATTGACATTTTGGCGAATATTGATCAGAACATGGAATTGAAAGGGAAGGAAGACAAATTTTTGCATATCGCATTGAATGATTTGTCTGCGGCTTCCGAGTGCAAAGGATCCACTAAGGTGCATGCTCTGAAAGAGAAATTCGAGCCTGAGAGTTGCGGTTGGGAGAACTTCGATAGGCCATCGTTGTGCTGCTCCTCTTCGATTGAGGGAAAGCTCAATGAGATTATTGGTGGCGATACCGATTTTGTGGAAACTGATAAACAGTTTGAAGCCCTTTTTAATGACCTCAACAGAACTTCTCCCAATGAGACCACGAACTGCAACGATAATCTAAATTCCTTGGAAGCCTATGATTGTGACCAGTTGGGAATCATATTTGAAGGTCTAACGACTGTCAAACTTTATGTAGGGGAAAATGGCGGGCAGATTTACCTGACAGTGGACGATAAGTCTCCACTTGGGCCGGCAAAGGGTACGAAGCCAAATGAACAGGAACCGAAACTATGTCATTGTTCTAATTCGAAAACGAGCCAGAAGAAGTTTGAGAAACAGTCCCAGAACGCCATTCATCCTTCTGGCCTATCAAAAGAGAAAAAGGAACGACCAACAGAGCCAGCTCGCTCAATACGATTGCCCTCGATTTTGTTAAAGGCAGCCAAGGAGCAGCCATCGAAACAAACCGATAGCTTAAAAGTTTCGAAAGCTAAACCAATAGAGTCCGAAGCACAAAAGCCTTCTCTGCCATTGCAACCAAGAGCGGTGAAAAAGGAAACTCTTCAACCATCCAAACCAAAACAAACTGCTCTCGCTCGGTCGATTCCTGTTCAGTCTAAAGTCATAAAACTACGGCAACGCTCGCCCTCACCAAAATCGAAAATGATCAAGAAAAGTGGCTCAGCCATAAGGGACGGTTCCTTTAAGCAGTCGTTGGCAGAAGGCTCCAAGGTTGAGGCAACTCCCGATAAAGGCCCAGAGAATTTTGATTGTTTTCCCATCATGGATATACCCAAGGTGGGTCAGCTGGGCCGAGACCGGGCGACTGGAAAGTACTTTGTCATGTTGCCAGTCGAGGTAAATGCCGCCGTGGTGCCAACGGCATCAAGTGCTGTTGGAAGTGCTGATGTCATGAGCATTGAGATCGTTGACTCGTCGATTGACCTAAAAGTAATAGGTGGCAATTCGACAAGCGTAGGAAGCCGTGATGCTGAGGATATTGGTAAGACAGCCTCCGTGGAGGTTTTCGATAGCGTCACCACAATTTGCAGGGGTCCGAAAGGTTGCATAGTTTCTACCAGCGCGCGAAAATGGTTGAAATTGTTTCAATTGCCCGAAGAGAGTGGCAAGCGGCAGGACGAGCAACCCCAGGTGGGCCCCTCCAAGAAATTTGACTGCTTAGAGCAATCCAAGCGAAAGGACGAGCAATTCGTCTTCAATTTTGATCTAAAATTCCAGGTGACTGGCAATTGCAGCGAAGCTGGCGAAAAACAGGACAACCCGGACAAAATGTCAGCTGAAGTTCAGGTTATGATCCCCAAAACAACTCTCAAAAATTCCCATAGACATTCCTAACTCTCGATCGATTTGTTGTGCTCAATGTTGGACTATACTTGTGCTAAATTTTAATTCCTGATAAAATAAATAGATTGCAAGGCAATGCGATTAGTTTGGAAAGCCAGGGGTAGGGCTAAGCATGCTAATAGAATAGGAGGGCCATGCTAAATATTAATTAGTTGAAAAAAAACTACCACTCACATTGACTAGACGCTGCAAGGTGGACACATACGAGTTTTCACTGTGGACGATGGCGGCCACTATATGGCGCCTTTTTAACTGCTGCTGAGAGAGACCGGGCGGGGCGGGTGGTAGGGTGGGTATTCCCGAGCGAGGATTGACGGCCGCACGGGCAGTGCCATTGCCCCGGCTGCCAGGTGTCATCATTAGATCAAGGTCAAAGCAGGCGCTCCCGTTACCCGAAGCGGCCCCATTGGCATCTTCGTCCTCATTCTGGGAAAACAGTGATTTTAGCAAGGAACTTAGCAAAGGACGACGGTCGGCTTACCTCTGGAACATCGGGCATCATTTTGCTGGCGCCCATGTTGGCCAGTTTTTGTGGTGAAGCAGTGGCAGCGGCATTGCCAGCGACTCCAGTCGCGGCAGAGTCCAGCACTGCCTGGCTTGTCCTTGGGCTAATGGTCGATGCCGCATCGGGCAAATCGAAACTGGAAACGGATATTGACTGGCGTCCATCGCGACCGCCTACATCATACTGATGCGAGGAGCCCCGGCGAATAGAGAACCAGCGGGATAAACGCCCTCCGGGCGATTCGCCCGGTGTGGTGATCTCTTCTCGCTGCGACGAGGCCGACGAGGATGAAGGCATCGTGCAGGCGCTGGCTCTTCGCATAATCATGTTGGCGGTGGCGCTATTGCTGGCGATAGAACAAATGTTGTGCTCACTGGTGCCTGGGGGATTTGATCGCCATTTTTCAAAGGACAAATGCTGCTTGGCTTTGTTGAAGGTGGAGCGTAATTGGGAGTTGCGCTGATGTCCGCCGCTGCCACTGTTGTCTCCACTGGCGGTGAGAAAGGAACTCACGCTGATGTTGGTCTGAATCTCCTCGTCGGAGTGGTTGGCTGTTGATCCTTGGAGTGCAGCCAATGATGATCCTGTTGCAGTCTTAATGCTCTTTTCGTTTCCCACACCAACGGTAGCGGCGCTGTTGCCACCGTTGGCGCTGCTGAAACTTCCGCCAGCAATTGTGGCGGGGAAAAGCCCGGAAACGACTTCCTGTTGCTGTTGCTGTTGTTGCAGCTGCTGCTGCTCGGCAATGCGACGACTGAATGCGGTGTGTAACTGAGCGTTGGTAACACTGGCACTGTTACTGCCTTGTCCGCCAATCTGTGCGCTGATAAGCGATGTATTAGCCTCGCTCACTGTTGCGTGGCTGGTGTCCAAAGTGTCCTCCCATGAACCGGAGCTTAGTTTGGGCTCATCTAAAAGGAAGTCAAGATTTGTGTGTTTAGTAAAGTTATAATAGCAAACGCTAAGTGGGTTTCGAGTTCCCACAATCACGAAGGGATCAGAGAATTTTAAGGGACGAAAGCCGGCAATCGAATGAAATGCAGTCGGCAGCCTGACTAACTGATAAATTAAGTGCACCGAGGCTCCGTAGCTCTTGGCCATTATAGAGGTGACGAGCTCCGGTGGCGGCTATGATTCGCAATTAACGAGCCAGACTGGGCCACTCGCGGGCGACCTCTCCAGCTAAAGTGAGTTAATTGCCGGCGTTTTCATTTTATGCAGATTAAGTGGCTTACAGCTAAAACAGGATTTGGCCAGGGTCACTCGAATCAACCCCATAACAGAGGTGTTTGTGTATGTGTGTCAATATGGGTGTTCGAGTGCCTCAAGTGCGGTGTGGGCGCTGGCTTCAAAGAACCGCCCGCTTCAGCCGACCAAATTGGCCAACAAATCAAAGTTCTCAGCAAACTCAAAAGAACTGTCTCCTCCAACGTCGTTAGCGCCAACGGCGATGGCAATGGCAATGGCGGTGTTGGCCGTGTGGGCGCTTTGAAGTGGCCACGGCCAGCAGAACAAGCCAACAAGAACGGCAACAACTCCCACATATCAATGTGTGCGTTAGTCGGTTGGTGTTCGGCGTTTGGGACTTGGATGATGTGTTCTCTGTATAAATTAAATAGATTTTTTTGCCGCTGACAGCATTTGTCATACCCAATGCCCAGGCCCAAATAAACAAGCTGGCAAAAAACAACAACACGTCCGATAGAAAAGAACCAAGTTTGCATTACTCTTTTACCGCCCAGCCTCGTCGGTTCGAGCCGTGGGCCTGGTTCGGACAGCTTATTGTTTCCATTTCTTGGTCACTCACGTGGCCGCAATTAATCATATTGGCAACGGACCCACCACAAGACAAGCCCTCGTCGACGGCATCTTGAGTTGTCAATTGTTTTCCGATTTATTCACTCCCCCTCCTCTTCCCGTTCTCGACTAATCTCAGATCGATTTTATCATACCCATAACAGGAGCTGATTGAATTTGCTGTGTATAGCGGAACCCGCGGGCAGACCTAATGAACTGTTGAGTCACGAATATCGGTAAAATTATATTTACTAGATACAAATTAGGTTAATGCCTGAGAAATGGAAAGAAGATAAACGGAGACAAAAGTGTGCAGTGCCTTCTTATCCTTTGTTTAAATATTTACTGATGACATTTGCTTTTTATGAAGTGAAAAAAACGACCTAGAGATAAATTTCCATGTGTGCTGATTGTAAGGATTTATTGAAAACCCTTTTACCAATTCGATATTATGGGCATATTGAAATAAGGCAGCCCCACGTCAAAGGATTTTAAATAAATTGCAAAAGATGTGTGCGCGTTTTGTCCGTGGGCGTGGAGAAGGCGTGGCAAAACGTCAGCAGCCAGCAAATAGGCTAAAAGCCAAACGATTTTGTGTCACAAAACAAAGAAAAGGCTAGACAATAAGCACACAAGATCTCTAGTGGGAATTAATTAAAGGACCCCCTAGTTTCTTTCCCTGTTCGAAAGCTTGAGAGCACTGTGAGGTGTGCGTGTATGAAAATAAATTCCAATGAATATGCCCAAGGATACCCTGGGGAAGACTGAACTAATAGCTTATCCTAATAACCATAAAATGGATTGAATCGAGGTGTCAATTTTATATAATTATATACTTCCCCAACATTCCGACTGGCATTACACATGTTGCAGTTTCTGACATTGAGCTAAGGAAGAACGAGAAAATTCGGACCCCTCACACGTAATCACACAAGTGGAATTTTTAAATTAATTTTCGATAAAAGAGAACGGCAGAGGGGCGCTGTCGGTCCTTTGACTGGTTGCGCAACAGCATAAGAATTTTGTTCAAAGAATGTCCGGAAAATCTAGCGCACACGTAAGTCAGATTTCCAGAATCACTGACGTTACGTTGCCATCATTTGTGGGGTCAGGTGTGTTGCCATGGCTGACAATAAGATGGGTCGTCATTAGCTCTAGTTCATTTTTCTTTACTACCGAAAATGAAATTTGACTTTCGTTTGTCCATCCGTCTGTGCGTCTTACACCTTCCTCATCTTTCGCTTACCATTAGGGAAAATTCTACGCAGTTTTCATTTACTTTGCGTGGCGGACATTAAAGTCCTGGCAACAGCATTACCTTGATTACGTATTTCGCAGAAATTCTTGCCTTCCCTATCTCCTTCCTTCTACTTTACATATTGAAATTAATGTTAAGTCCCTTTGGCTTGGACTTTGGCCTGCCAGTTTGCTAGGCAATGGTAAATGGTGAGCTAGGGTTACTCGGCTATGTTTTGTTTGCCTTATGTAAAATGTGGGCGGCTTCAGGCTGGCCGGGGCCGAACAGAAGGGCTTTCGCATTTCACCAGAAAATGCTAATTACTTTTCAGCCGCACGCGCAATTAGAGTTCTGAGAAAAATGCAATTTTATTTATGCGCAGATACAAATTAAGAGTCAATATATTTTTCTGTTTTGCTTCTGTGCAATTGACTGCAATTTTTCGCACTTCAACGGCTAATTCAATTTTCGATTTTTGCGTTTTATTTATTCACACTCGTATGTGTGCGTACTTTAGTCATGGGAAGTTTTTGGATCCCTCTCGACTAGCGGTTGCCCTAAGTTACCTCAGCTTCAATTAATAACTTGGGCTTTAATTGGTGACGAAATAGATAAAATTGCCGACTCTTCACTTGTACGAATAATTGAAGGATTGTTTCATGCAATTCGATTGAATGTGCTGCGACCCACAG
Source organism: Lissocephala sabroskyi (assembly GCA_037075105.1). Classification (NCBI taxonomy): domain Eukaryota; kingdom Metazoa; phylum Arthropoda; class Insecta; order Diptera; family Drosophilidae; genus Lissocephala; species Lissocephala sabroskyi. The sequence continues at coordinate 377 of JBAMCP010002647.1, read as the reverse complement.
ACTTTGTTAATGTTTATTTATATTTGTATGTGCCTCAAGCGCATAGCGTTTGTGTGGGAGGAGATTAAATGATTTGAGGTTATGGTGGAGACTTTTTTTTACCCGCATACGCGGCTTTGATGCCTGCAATTGTTAATTAATTTGCATCAGAATAAATAGCAAACAATACGATCAAAAATAATGGATAAATAAAGATTTTTTTGAGTTGGCGATTTTTGTGCGGCACGCGCATGCAACGGTTGCCTGCGGTTGACGCTGTTTCCACTCCTTGTGCAAGCGCATGATTTGTGGCAATTTGGTAAAAAAAAGAAAAATAAAATGCATTGAAATTAATCGTACGTCACGTACGCCAACAGAAGCTGAGGTGGGGGGACGCT
>JBAMCP010002646.1:0-11146 GCA_037075105.1 Lissocephala sabroskyi | reverse complement strand
TGGTGAGTCAACAAATGGTTGGATAGACTGAGACTCTGCCAAACCACAATCAAAATGGCAATATTAATGAGCTGAAACTCGCAACTTAGCCTTAGTCAAGTCGGGGATCTTTGAATGCCCAACTTTCTCACATTTTGTTTCAGTTGATCTTTCTTAAAGTTCTCTGTTTAGGCGCAAGGTGATCGGAGCAGGCAGTCCCAGTTAAACTTACAACTGGGATACTCTGGAGTCCACAATTGAGGGATAGGTACGAGTTTTTGTCTTTCATCTGAGTTTATTATGGCTTACTATTTAGCCGAAGCGTTTCAGGAACCCTCATCAAGTCTCTCAGTCTCAAATAACTTATTTTGGATTCGCACGGTTTTCTTCGAGTTTTTGACTTTCCTCAGCTTCTCTACAGCATCTCACGAGCTCTGATGCCACACGTAAGATTTTAACGTTTTTTTTCGGCTTTCCGTGTATGATAAGGACTTTCTACACTTCTTACGGCATCTCAAGGAAATCTTAAGCCTTCACACGACTCCCTAAGATTTCTCACAATTTACCCCGACTTCCCACGATCTTTGTTACCTTCTTACATCTTCTCTTAGGCCATCGAATGGCTTTTAACGCCTCATAACGCCTTTATATCTTCTTAGGGCTCTCCTATGATTACTCGATAGACCCAAAGATCTCTTGAAAACACACGCAGATCTTTCATCTTTTATCTTTTTAATGGCTCCTTATATCGGTTTTGTACGACAGAATTGTTTTTTAAGGAATTTTCATAACTTTTCTCGACTCTGCAGGGCCCTTCAAATTTACTTACTGATTCTATCTGTTTTCTGCTTGTGTAATTACAGACCCCAAGCGTCTTGTATTTGAGACTGTAAACGGGTTACTTTTATGGTTTCCTTATATTTCTATAGGCGGTTAATAAGCCCCCAAAACTACTGACAAATGTACGGTGACCTCCGGGTGCTCCTACCAACAGTCATTGCAAATAAAAACCTTTGGAAGCCTCGCCCAATTCTTCAAAGGAAAGCGACCCTCATTTGGCAGTCCCCATGGGATTAATTCAGTTCTGGCAGTGGCCGCAAAGGTGTGCGAAATTTCCACGAATCAACCTAATCAACAACTTCGACGGCGGCCCTGCGAAAATCTCAAGCCTTCACCCAAACGATGGGGAAACTTGTGAAAGTTACATTTTCTTCCCCTTTTCTCGCGCAATAAATAAAACACCAAACCAAGCGACCGGCCGGCCAGCGAAATTTTAGAACACAGAAGACGCTAACTGTAAAGAAATATTTGAAAAATCTGCGAATGACGGTGGCATGCGGACATGCCATGCATGCTGAGCGCGTGTTCCGATGTCGCATTTATTACTCCGCCCCCGCGCGGTCTCTGCGCCGGCAACTGATAGCCTGTCAATAGGCGGTGGAGGCGGGGCGGGTGAGGTTGACTTACATACAGATCTATTTTTATATGTATGAGGGAATTTATATATCTTCGGGTGTGTCGTTGCGTTGCGTATTGGGACGTGCCGAATGGCAACTGCAAAAAACTTTTTTAATTTAAAAAATTTTTTCCTTGTTTTGTTTCCCTCGGATGGCCGTCAAAGACGCATGCGTTTGAAGCCAAAGCAACTTTGGGCGGAAAATAAAAAACCACAGACAAAAAAAAAAAATAAATAAAAAAAGGCTAAGTTATCAGTGCCAGGCCAGGGTCGGGGGCGAGGACGACAAGTGTATTGAAAAATGCGTATAGCCGCGAGCTGCAAAGTTAATTTACAAACGAAACATTCAATGGTCGCCGGCAAGAGCCACACAGCCAGGACGACGGCCATGGCGACGACGACTGCCGCATAATAAATATTATTTTGCTCCTTCTTCTGTTTGCCTTTGATTCCTGGGCATGCCCAGCCTTCCTGTTGGTTGGCTTGTCCTGCGGTATGCATGAGTGTATCGTTTTGTGGATGCTGAGGTCGATGAAGCGACGGACTAGGTTATTGAAAATAACCGCTCCCTGCTCGTATTTCAAAAGGGACAATCACGCGTATGACAGCCGCGGGCTGTCAATAGACCGACTGTCCATTTTGGGGTTACTTCCCCGGCCCAACTGGCGCGCGCTCTGGCGGCTGGCGACGGTCCGAGGATTTTATTATCATAAGCCATGCTGTGCATATTATATTACCGCATATAAAAACCGTTAGCACATGCTCGAAGTGGGCTTTTGAGTGGACTGTTTTTCGGGTCGGGTCGGGTCCGGGCACTGGCGCCTCGAGTGCGGCTCAATTGTCACTTATAAAGTGGCATTTAGACTCTAAATTTTAGAGTGCCCGCCAGGGAGTCACACAAGCCGCCTTGACGGCTTCGAATTCGTTGGGGTGTGACTGTCCTGTACTTGATTCATTTACGGTTCGTTTTGCGAATCGTTTTTAATTGCAAAGTGGCAAAAAACAATTCAATAAAAATAAAGCTCCTCGTAAACAGTCGGCCACAATTGACCGCATTATTCATACGTTAGTCCGACTCGATCAAAATAAACACGAAAGCCTTTTCGTGCAGAGTTTGTGGGCGAGATTGCGTATATTTTCTATTTTTTAATTTTAATGCGAATTTAATATCATTAAACATCATAAATATCAAATAAAGATGAATCCTTTGCAGACATCCGACGATTAAATTCCCTGCGTTGCATTCCGCAATGTTTGGAAGTTGAAGAAACCCTGATATGAATTCTTTTTGTGTTTATCGATTATATCGAGATCACAGTTCGGTGCTTCCTTGCTTCCAGGAACGCGAAGAAGAAATAAAAGACATAATCATAAATATCCAACTCGGTTCATTAATTGTGTTAGATTTGATTTTCGTTTAAAGCCGATTCTTCCTTAATTCTTTCGAAAAACACAGAAAGTGTACAAATCTAAAAGCTTGTCAACGTCTGAACTCAAATATGAAATCAAAGCTTTCTTCCTACTTAAAAGATGGGCGGGTTCCTTGGCTTCCTATTCATGCGATCTTAGTCGTCAAATGCGCTTATAGGTTTCTTGCCATTTCAAAAATCAAACCATCGACGGTAATGAAATTCATATAACCGTAGTTGTATTTTTCGTATACCAACATGCTCGGTTTACTTTCCTTTTAAAGAGTATTGGTGTGCGGTTTGGCGGAAGTGCGGGTGGCACGTGACTTTTGTGCTTTAACGTATTTATAATTGCATAATGTTTACTTTGTAAAACACACTGACGAGCTCATGTTTTTGTTGTTAATGCAAATCGAAACTTTTTAATTGCATTTCCACAAACAAACAATTTCACACTCACACACACATGGATCAAAAAAAGAAATAAACCGAAATACTGTTAATGGAGAAGAGGAGACTCACTGGAGGGGGCATTCCAAATGAGGTTACTTCTGGTAGCCCAATTAACTCGCATGCCAAGCAAAATGAACTTAAATATTTTCCAACGCCCGCCTCGTCGACACACCCACAAACCGAAGAGAGTTTTCCTTATGCAACAATTTCATTTTTGTAACAACTGCAATTTGATTATGCAAGAATTTTTTTGAGTTCTGGGGCTGAGTGCGTGTCAGCAGAAGCCAAAGAGAGTTGGGTAAAAAAAGAAATGTAGGAATACTAACATACAACTATATATAGATATATATCTATCTGACTGCCATATGTATAATGAAACAATATTTACCTTCGTTAGCTGGGAAAATAGTTTTCAATTTTCTTATGCAGCTGCCGGGCTGTCGAGCCAACGAACCGTGCGGTTGGTAAAATGCCCAACTTAAACTTAAATTTTAACAAAATTTGCGGGCAGGCAAAAAAGCCAACGCAAATGCCAAGCAAGACAAAGTGAAAATATTGCACAACTATATGCAAATGATGCTGCCGAGATGCCGAGCTGCCAACCACTCAGCCAGCCAGCCAGGCAGCCAAATTTTCGTAACAAGCTTTTGGCCTAATCAAATACTGGGCGGCCCTTGGCCCTCGGGTCCTTTGGTTACCCTTTGGCGATTGCTTCAATGAGCTCGGCCAGAGGCCCTTCCCAGCCAATTGTCTTATGTGGTATGCTAATTTTTCAAAAAGAACCAGTCGCCCCAGCCGACGGCATAATTCCAGCAAATTAAAACCATAAACTAGCATCTCAGCTGGGTTAGACAGGATGTGAGAGACCTGCAGCTTGGTAAGCGTTTCTGTCGGCTTCTTCTGTCGATCTTAAGGTATTTCAAGTGGCTTAAAGGTGAGGTCAGGGAATCAGTAGATCAAAGAATGTTCTCACACTTTAGATATATGTTGGAAAATTTCTTAACTCTTTTTATGAACCATTTCGGGAATCTTATATGACTTGGAGAGCTTACAGGAATGATATTTGATGAAACTCCGGTCCATAATAAGAATTATTCTTTCTTATCGTATTAGTCTTAATTAAAAGAAAGAAAAGAGTTTTTAAGAATCTTTAATGACCCCGTTAGCTCATCAAGCACCCTTGGGTCGGAATGAGTTCTCAGGGAACGTATCGGCATCGTTTGCCTGCACGATGGATGAGTTGTCAGCATTACTTACATACAACCGAGTATGGATATGTTAAAATGTACGTATTGCCTTGTAACTGAAAAGTTTTCATAACTTTCATAAGTTACACTTATTTATACGAGACCGCAATTTTGCTCTTCGTCTGTCTTCTTCACGGCACGTTGCATATCATCCTTTTGGCTTTTGTGCTCCTTTCTTTTCGTTAGGAAATTGAAACTTTGCTACTATTTTGCATAATTTTCGTACGGCAGAGTAGCCAAAAAAGGAAAGACTCGCTTACTAAAAATAAAAAAAAACCGGGCACAATGAAGATGCTGCAAGCGCCTTCTGAATGACGGAGACGCGTCGTCTTTTGCCAACAGGAAATGTCACTGTAGTTGTTACAAGTGTGTGTGTGTGAGGACAAAATTTACTATTTACTTACCACATCCTTTACGGTTGTGCCCATGCAGACCCGACTGCGTTCAGAGTCCATTCTGATTTGCATATGCGGAGAGGCTCCCAAGCATGCCTCGGATTCCTTTTGGTTCTTCTCAGCAATTCTCTTTATGAGCTGTGGCTGCCACCCGAACTTGGCTTCAGCTGCTGGCCACTGACTGCTTGCTGGGCGTTCATTCACCTTGCCAAATTGCCGGGACGGACAGTAACCTCGCCCAGCTTACGGGGTAATTACATTAGCAACTCTGTTGACTTGGCGCCTCTCCTAAGTAGCTTGGGTCATTTCGAAGCAAGGACAATAAAGCATTTGCAGTTGGCGTTTCCGAAAGACCGCAGAAGGAATAAAAAAGAAGCGTGAGTGCCAAAAATGCACTCACCCAGATGACTTACGAGCCGTTCCCCGGCTGTCGCAGACAAACAAAGGCAAAAATTCAGACATAATCCGGAACTTGAATTAATTACGAGAGCTTGTGTTTTCGATATAGAAAATCTGCTTACAAATCAGCGCTCATAAGTCAATATGCCAACTGCCAGTGAGTGGCAAAATGTCCGCAGGGGCCACCGCCGTCCCCGCTGACCGCTCCCGTCTTCTTCGTAATAAAGTATTTATAGAGATGTGCCCTGTCGAGGGTTGGCTGTGTCCTGGAATTAATTGAAAGGCTTTCCCTTCTGCTCCTCGTGTGTTTCGATTCGAGTGATAAATTAATGTGTCGATATTGCGTGTGCGTGTGTGTGTGCGGTGGGGTGCGAGGATTAAAAGCAACTCGGTTATGGATGTGATTTTTATATCGTCTTTCGGTTTTTGTTTGTCGGCTTATTCACATGTTTACAAGGTTTTTGGTTATTTATGATTTCTCTTTCTGTTTTCCATGGCCAGCAAAAATATGCGTGTATTAGAAATTCAATTCCAAGGCAATGTTTTCATTGTTCATTATTTATAAGATCTCTCTGCGTAATTGGTGGGGGACAGAAACACGTACTGCCTTGTCCTTCAACTGGAGAGCCCCATGAACTATCTGATTAGGTTCCGTGGAATGTGTTCAATGCTGAAAAAAACTTTTGCTGCTGTTGTTTTACCAATTAACCGTGATGATTCCCGAAAATTCCAGCCATTAACCATTGATGTCTCCCGCTGTCGGCTTTCCCTTTCTAACTAATCACATTTCCGGAATACCAAAGGCTCGAGCGCATTTTTTCCTGCAGGCCCGTCTGTGTTTCTCTAGGACAAATGAAATAATTGGCCTGACAACATGACAATGCAATGTAGGACGCTGTTGGGGGGCGTGGCCCACGGGGCCTCTGTTTCGTCCCGTCGACAAGGCCAGTTGGGGGGAGGACAACAATTTCATTAGATCTGAAGCTGCTTCCCTATTGTGCCATGTACAAGTGGCCCCCATTGCCATGCCCACTTCATTGTCGGCGCTCTCGATGGCCACGTCGTTGTCATCGAGGGGAATTACAAACAAAACTACTTAAGTTACCACGATTACATGTTATCGTAAATTAATTGTCCGACATTTTGTTTTACCAACAGCACAGCCAAAGCGATGCGTCAAAGTCCCCGCGTACACACACAACACACACAGCACACACACGCCTCATGTTCGTTTAGGTTGTCGTTGTTGCCGTTGAGGTTGCTGGCAGGCAGAGGAAGCCTCTAATGTTGACGTCACTGACATTGCGGTTGTCATTGTTATTGCAGTGCAGCCCACCAGGGATGGGCGAGTCGGTCTATTAAATGGGATATTAAGTCATCCGATCGATTGGCGGCTGGCCTCTGACCCCCTAAGAGGGCCCAAAACGACATCAATGATATTAGTCAATTGGGATTAAAATGAAGGCCTTTCAGGAGTATGAGAAGTGGGACTTAAGGTGACTTTAAAAACATTCAAATAAGTCAGTTCCAGAAGCAACTAAGGCAATTTCTGGTGTACACTCGCTTTCTACCTGGAATTCTTAAAACATTAACAACAAGTTAATTCCTAACCGGTCAGTGAGAGAGGCTTGTTCTCCCTCCCTGAATATCTTTCTGGGCTTAGACCGAAACCCCAGAGTCTTTGTTTTCATGTTGTTCCAACCTTCGATTTCTGTTTATTGGCTGGAGGGCCCCATCCTGGTTCTTCATTAGGCCGGCCTGTGTGATGGAAAGTTTTCTTAATTGACCGCAAAATTCAAAGACCCCTCGCATCGCCCTTGTGGGCCTTGCCGTATGGACCACCAGAGCTTTGCACGGGCCCTGCTGTCTAATTGACAGGACGGCTGTTCGATTCTTGTTTAGTTCTTTTTTTTTTCTCTCTCGTTTACTGGGCTCTTCTGCCGGTGGGCTTGTTTTTTTAAGCCGACGCCTACCAAACCCAAACTAATTAAAATTTTATGCTAAAGTAGCGCTGTTAACTGCCTTCAACTCGTCGGCTTCGGCGCTGGCGGTAAAAGTTGCCCCTTGTCGAGTGTGAGACGGACTCGAGAGTGCAATGCAAACTCGAGAACAGGCAGGTGTGTGTGTGGAAGTGACTGTGTAAACTACATGCCGCCTCGCTTAATGCATAATTACACACACAATTCTCGTTAAATAAACTCGCGCCGAATGTTTGTCGGGTAGGTGGCGCTATCGAGGCGTTGCCAGCCCGCCTTCTGCTTGCAGTTGCATCTTCCGGCCTGCCGCTGCCTTTTCGCAGGGCAAGAGCGTTTGATTTGCCGCTCGAGTTGGTTTTGTTGCCGTCGCTGGTTAAGTTCTCTAATTAATTTTTAAGTGCCACTGCTAACAGGCCCGAGGCGCACCCCTCGGCTGGCAATCACGATACGGCCAATGCCATTAGACGGCGATGAATGTGAGTACCCTTGAAGTGGCTTCCAAGGTTTCACACGTTTGACTGGCTGAAATGTTAGGCCTGATTTGCTTAGAATAATCGCAATAATCAAGCTAGTCAACGGTAAGCAGAAATCCAAAACCGATCGGAGAAAGCCTACGAACTTTTACACAAGTTTAAATGCCTTTCAGTTAAGAAAGCATATCGCATGCTTATTAAAAACTCTGCAAAACTTAACAAGCCTAATTAAAGGCTCAATCGGAAGGCTTTCAAGGTTTCAAGGCGGATCAATGACAGATTAATTTATTTTTATTCGCACTTTTAATGAAAACTCTACTTGCCCTGAAAAGTAGGCAACCCCTTAAACTGCCTTTTGCTCTGCTGTTATCGTTGTTGTGTGGTGGAACAGCTTTTATTTCAGTTAATTTTAAGTGCGTGTAATCATCAAATTATATTTATTCAAATGCGAACACAAATAAATTAATTTTACATGAAAAGCGAGCTCCATTCCGTTTCTGACGCCCGCCAACGAGCCACTGAACATCTGCGTCAGATGCACGACGCCTTCTCCGTCTGTTTGGTGTGTCTGTCTATCCGTCTACCTTGCGTTCGTTAATTCGAATGATTTTTATACCCTTAATCCGGAAGGAGAAGAGTATATTAAATATATGCATGTGGTTGCAGGGAAAAGAGATCGAAGTAGAAGTTCCAAGGGTCGAAAATTCTAACCTGCCTGGCAGACGACTTGCTGTTTCTAACCCTGTACACGAAAGTGTAGAGTATATGAAAGTCGTAAGCCTGGATTGGAAGTTTCGCACTTGTTTGTTATTGCTATCTTGATTCATATTCAGTGGCAAGCAAGCCACCCAGCCGTGCTCATGTCCACGTATTGTGGGTGGAAGTGGCGTTGTAGTTGTTGCTTCTGTTGTCTTGTTTTTGTTATTAAGAAATAATCTACTTGTAAAATCTTAATTAAAGTTATTATAAATACGTGTGTGTGTGGGTGGGTGGACAACAGCAGGTCTTCCGTCTTAACGCAATTGTTTGTGTGTATGTGAGCGCTGGAAAATGGCGGTCGGAGTGGGATCCTGGCACTTGCATGCCCTCGGCTGTACTTTTGACATAAAATTGCGCAGCTGTTTGCTTTTCACTTTAGACATGTCGCTCGTGCTATCAACATCCACCGTTGTCGCCGTTACGCCCTCTCAATATGCTGCTGTTGTTGTTGGGCAGAAAAAACCAGAAGGAGCAGGGCAAGGCCAGCCGGGCCCGCGTCCTGGGTGGGCACCAAGTGGCATCAAAAGTATTTGCGCTTTATTATGACAACTGACATTAGTTTGTTTGATATTTGTGTTGCTGCCACCCGTAGAGTCCTTTCCCCATCCCGCCTGTGGACGGGGGTGTGTGTGTGCCTGATAAGATTTAATTGAGTTGAAGCGGTATGGAAAGTCCCTGGTGGTGTGAGTGCAAATGCCGGCGGGCTCTATGGGAAAAGTCAAGTGTGTGGGTCTCACCATCGTTTCCACAGCCACCATGGCTCCCTTCTGCCCCTCCTCATCCTGCCAGCCGTCCTGCTCCTGCTCTATCTTTTTCAGTTGCCTTGTTTATTCGCTTGTTTGTTTATTTGTCTCTTACACGCGCTTAGCTCCTCCATTCAGCCTGATGAGTTTTGCGCTTTTGAAGTTTTGTGTATCCTAGAAGGACCTCCGTCACCCTTGCGTTTGTTTGCCTCTCGATTGGTCGGGGGAAGTGGGGAGAATTAATCATCTTAATAACAAATTAATCAAGTATAAAAAGCGCAACTAATCAACTGAAACTGAATCTGTCGCGAATGCAAAACTTCCAGTTGAAATTTTAATGAAATAATTAAAAAAGCAGCCAGCCAAGTACCCGCCCATCCACCCGACCAGGTCCAGTCAGCTGTAATCTAATATGAAACAAATGATGAGGAAAAAATGAAGTCTCTTAAAGGGTCGGGTGAAGTTAAAAGGATTAGAACCCGACCGGGTGAAGGATGAAGTGCAGAACAATTATAAAAAGAAACTGTAAACTATTGCGAACTAAGCTGCCAAGCAAAATGAAGATGCCCTGAAATTCGATTAAGAACATCCCATTAAAATGACTCCCCCCAATTTTTTAGGAAGCGCTTTTGTGCTCGGGCAGGGGCAAGTTGAGGGGAGGTGCCGGGGTTTATAGCCATTTTAACATTTATAAGATGCCGAAAGTTAGTCTGGCCAAGTTTTTGTTGAATTAATTAGACAGCAATGACATTAAAAGTGGGCGGGTCGGTTAAAATTTCAGCGAACTAAAGAAAGCTAGTGATTTATGGGGGAAACAAGTAACTGGGTGGAGAACTTTTTGTTAACTTTCCTCCTTCCCAGGCGGCTCTTGTCGGCAGTTCTTCATGTGCAGGATTTTTTCTCGCTAGTTTGACTTGACAACTTCGCACTTCCTTGTGATTCTGATAGTCTACTGGCCGATATAAGCCGATAAATTTAAATAATATAAAACACATAATTTAAGTCGCTTAAGCTTGAAGTTCTACTTTACTGTCAATTGACTGTTTGATTTAATTCGCTTTGAATGACCAAGAAGAACCATAAAAGGTTTCCAATTTAAAGCATTTCAATGGCAATAAAGAGTCACGTAGATTCCAAAAAATTGTCAATATGATGAAACATCTCTTCTTGATCACACGGACGATCGCCTAGCCTGTCTGTATGTCTCTCTGTCTTTCTGGCCGTCTGCCAGTCTCTCCCTCTCCGTCTGTTTGTCTGTGCGTCTTTCTGTTTGTTTGTCTGCCGTTTCCGCTACCTCTCCATCTGTCTGTCCGTCAGTTTGCCTGTCCGTCTGTGCGTCTGTCTGTTCAAATGCCTGCCTATCTGTATTCCTACTTGTCCGATCGTCCGCATGTCTCCTGTGTTTAAATTGTGTGCCTGTGCGGTCCGTCCGTATGGCCTATCATTTTTCCCTTAGATTCCCACAAGTTCCCATCTAATCTATTTGATCTAAGGGCGGAGCTTTTCCATCAGGAAACCCTTTTAATCTTCGATCGGTGAGGCCCCGAATTGTATATAAAGGCGGCCGGTCGAGGGATTCGACAGTTGCTCGCGATCGAAATCTGTAAGTAATCGTATTTTCATTTTGTTTTTCGAGTATGTGTGTGTGTGTATGTGAAAATAATTAATTATAAACAAATACAAAAACAAAATAGAACAAAACTAATAATACAATGAAAATTAAAAGGTAAGTTCTATTAATTTAAATTACTAGACCCGAAAGAAGACAAACATATCAAGGGAAACAAGTAAGGAAGTAACAGTCGAGCCAGCCCGACTGTGATATACCCTGTACCTGGGGCTTGGAATCAAAATAAT
>JBAMCP010002645.1:0-11148 GCA_037075105.1 Lissocephala sabroskyi | reverse complement strand
TTCGCGTTTTTTTCAAATCCGAAACTAGAAGGGCTACAGCAAAAACAACTACACCAATGGATTCAGCTCGTCGTTAAGAGAACTGTAACTAAGCTTCTGACCTTTCCAAAACATATTTGATCTTTGACCTCGCTTGCTTGGTTTTCGAGACATGGGCATTTGAAATTTTTGCAAACTTTGGGGGTCGGAATTGAGTTTATTTTCAAATGCAAATATCTTGAGAACCGGTCGACCGATTTTAAGACGGAAAGTCTCTATGGATGCTGTGCACCGTTATTCTGCATATGAGGTCCTTTGCGCTTGCGTATCTCATGTCCTTCGACCGTAATCGCCAATAATCGATTCCCGCGTCATGTCGCCAGTTAGGCGAATTTTAATAGTTGAGGAATATAGTTAACCTTGTCACCCTAACCTTGACGAACCTACGGACCATTTAGCCCTTTCAAGATTTTTAGGCGTAGCTTGAATAGGAATCTATAAATTTTAGGGGTAAATTAAAACTCGATTAGATTTTTGTTTAGGCATTTCTTTATTTAGGAATTTGTCTTAACTTAGCTCCTGGGGGTATGTTAGGTTTTTTTTTTAGGAGGAATAAATTTTGCGCTTAGGGGTAGGCAAGGTTTTTTTCTTCCAGCCGTCATTGGGGTAGGCCAGGGTTTTTGTTTAAAAGTATGCTACAAATTTTTTTATTCGGCTAAATCGCCTAAAAGTATGCAATAAAAAATTTAAAAAACAAAAAAACCCTGGCCTACCCCCACTACAATTTTTAAATTGCTGAAAAAAGCAACCATACCCCACGAAATCCGGTCCACAGGAAAAAGTCCAAACGGTGTCCTCCGGCAGCATCTGGAAGTACAGTTTGAGAAGCATTAGTTAGTGTCCTTTAAAAAAAGTTATTAAAAGAAAAAGAATCTCTTTTTTTATGTTTTTAACTACAATTCTCTGTTGCAGACGCCGACGACTCGCTGAGCCCCCAGCAGACACAGCAGCAGCGCTCGGAGGGCCTGCCGCTGTCTGCCTCGGCCACGGCCCTGACCGCGAAACAGGCGCCCCCACACCGACCAGTGACCCAAGCCGCCGGCGAGCCAATTGGCCGCAAATTGGAATTCGGCGCCCACATCAGCCACTCGGCCCAATCGCTGCTCCGCCGCACCTCCGAGAGCGACACGTCCACGCGCCGCCGGCGCACAGTCACCGCCGACGAGCGGCGCCGATCGTCGCGCAACCTGGAGAAGTGCATCAAACTGATCCCGGCCACGTCGTCCTCCAGCGGCGACGACTCCGATGGCGAACAGGAAATGCGAAGCCTCCTGCAGCAGAGCCGGGATCAACTGGAGGACACGCGGGCCCTCAAGATCCGCTGCCACCTCCTTAGGCCGGAGGATTACGTAAGTTCCCCTAAAAGAAAAAAACCCAAACGATATTTGAATGCGGTTGCCTTTTGCAGAATGAAATTATCAACACCTGTCGGGACAATATACGCTGCCTGGAGGCCGTGTTGCGTGGACCCCCCGGCACCGTGCTGTCCGCCCAGTGTGCCGGCCAGACAAAAGGTGAGTCCCGGACTGGGCAGCAGCTCGTGGTCCGCCTGGCGGCGCCGCCAGAGTGCAAATGTTTGCCGATTACGCGCTTCATCGCTCGGCTGATCGACTTTGTGCTCGACGTGAGCAACTTGCTCGAGCATTTCACGTTGTATAGGTTCTTTTTGAAGACCTTGAGGTCGTTTTATGCACTTGTCAACCGCCCGATGGGGCGGTTGTTGAACAGTTTTAGAGGACTGCTGTGAACAGTTGCTCTCAAACGGTTGTAAAAATCATAGATTTACAGTTTTAAAGCTCCCAAGCCGACTCTTTTTTGGGGGTTGGAGGGGCTGCTGAGAGTATTGAAAATCGTGGTGCCTTATTTTCGTTTTAAATTGAATTTTGTTTTTGCATTTGACAAAACGCATTTCGCATCGAATTTTGTTTTTTTTTTTTCTCTTATACGAATATTTTTTAATTTTTAAATTTTTTTGCATTTAATTTGTTTTTTTGGCAAATAAAATATGAAAATGTTAATCTCAAAAACAAACACCAACGAATCTGCAATTTGTTATAATTTCTTGCATCATCAGTTCTGTTTTTAGTTTCGTTCAATGTTTGGCTTTCAATTTATCTAATTTCGGTGTTGTGTCTTTGTTGCTTGTGTCTTTTGTCAAATGTATAATCAAAATTAACCCGAATTCTATTTTATTTTCCCTAACGACAGGCGGTAATGGGCAAACCATCCTACAGATTAGAAGTATAAAAGGAAATTGCATGGGTGCTACAGTTTGAGAGCAGTTGTTCGTAAGGTGCTAACAGTTTGAGAAGCTTATTAAAAATTTAAAACTTTAACCGCTAGGAAGAGAATTTTATTTTGAATTTCCTAATGGAAAATTTCGCTACCCGAACAATATTAATCTGTTTTTAAATGATCCATTAAATCTTCAAAGGGTCTCGGCTGGCATTCCAAAAATACCATTTTCATTCTTATCCCCATTTCCCATAAATTGCCAAGATCCACTCGTAAATTCCTGGGCTATACGTGTGAATTTTTAAATACACAAAAGTGTCTATATTACAAATCTACTCAAAGTCTGCCGTTTTGGCCTCTTGGTCGTTTATTTTCGGTTCTGACGTCATTTTGGCAACAGCCACAAACAAATCGTATACTATATTGTTTATAAACAATCTTCATTGCTCTTGGGGTATTTCGGGTCTATTTAGTCGAGGTGGCGAGGTGTCTGTTTTATTGCTTGAATTAACAAATAAGCGGGAAGAGGTAAAAAAAACCAACAAAACCGAAAAAAGCGTTGTTCAAACAACGCACGCGCCATCTAGCGGAATTTTAGGGCAGCTCGAAGAGGAGTCCGCCAAGTGAGCGAAGATTATTAGAAAATTCTTTTAAATTCCCGTTCCTGCAGTCCGATTCGGTTATGCGGTTGTTTCTAGAAAGTCTACGTCATTTCTTGTTTGTGGCTTTTGTTGTGTGTCTGGTTTCCCAGACCAGAAAATGACGTCGTACCCAACATGCGTGCCTCGGTCGACTGTGCATCTAACGAGCTTGACAGAACGAGACAGACGAGCCGCTCTCTCGGGGTTCTACGAAACCAAGTTCAAAGTTTCCCCCAAAAGTTCTGCCCCTCATTCCACTCGCTTCGGCGCTGCGTCGCTCTCTTTCTCTCCGCTCGAAAGCTGCTGGCTGACGACGCTGGCCGCTGCCAGTTGATTTCGCGTGCGCGTTCAAAGCGGTTCGGTTTCTCGCTGGTGCCCCCTCCATTTTTCGGGTTTTTAGTTTGGCTTTTTTTTCGGTTTAATCGGCGCTTCCGCGGAATTCCTATTAGTCCCCCTCCGATGTAGCCCGCAGGCCATTCGTACTTGTCCAAAGGAATCGAAGCTGTGATAAAATCAAGCGAATCTTACTACCAAAAAAAAGTTGTTATCCCATTCATAAGAAAAAGTCGCGTGCTTTGGCGCGTATAAGAGTCTCGCGTATAAGAGTCTCCCGGCCGTTTGTTTCGTGGGGTGGTGAAAACTTCGAGGTTTTTCCATTGTTTGCCTCCGTGTTTCTCGAGTTTCTCCGCAAGAAATTCAAAAGCCTGGCGTCATTTTCACGGCGTATAAACAATCCCCCAACCATACCTAGTCAGCCGGCTGCAATTGAGCGCCGTAAACAATGGAAATTTTGAAATAAAAACAAAACCCCAGACGCCGCGCAGTGATTACGAAAATTGAGTGCGTTTCAAGTGGATTTCGGCGAAGGCGATGCTGTAGGGCGCCAGTTCCCAGCACGTGCACCACAAAGTGGGTCAAAGGTTAACGCAAAAGCTCCCCGCCCTCAACGAAATGCCCAAGCGCCATGTGGCCGTGCAGACGGACCTTTGCGAGATGCTCTCCTCGGCGAGCTCCTCGGCTACCGCATCGCGTTCGTCATCGGAACAAGGTAACCCACACAAATTAGCATAGTACAGTCGTCACCGGTACCGTTATGGGGGCAGGGCAGTTCGACAAACAGAGCCCAGCCGGGCATGCAAATGCAAACACAGTGGGGCAAACAGAGAAGCCAACCAAACAAACAGAGACAAGAAAAAGCCTCGCAGATAACAGATCGACCAAAGCTTCGAACAGATGTTTCACCGGCGATAAGAAAGCTTTGTTGCCACTGAAAATTCTATGCGCCACACTGTGGCAATGTTCTGGGTCATAACGGTAGTGCGGGCCAAGTTCTTAGCGGTTGTCGGCTTGACTTCCGTGTGAGACTTTTTGCCAGGCCGGTGTGACCGACAAAGTTGCCTCATCAGCCGTTCAAAGGTCCGGTGATGTAAACTCTGTTGTCCGAGGTTGCGGAGCTTACGGGGAACCGGTTGGCGGCGGGAGTTCTACGAATTTGGTTTCGATTTCTGCGGTCGGCCGACGTGGGTAGCAAGTTCAAGTTCTGGTTTTCCATTCGAATTGGAATCATTAATTATGAATACCAGCGATTGAGTGGCCCATTTGCGGTTGACCTTTTTCGCCAATCGGATTGGATTACAAATGAATCGAAAGCGAAGTTCACGCAGAACAATCTTTCGTTATTTTCTGCCCATCTGTTTATCTGCCTTTTCCTGATCTTCTGGTCACTGTTTAAAAATAACGCGCCACGTCGAAAATTGGTATTTTTTTTTTTAGCTAATTGTTTTTAATTATCAGTGACTGCGACTCGCTGGCCGATTATTCAAGTTCGTTATGGTCAAATATTCCAACTGCCTAAGCCCTCGGACTTGGCTCAACCCAAACGCAAAAAAATAGCCACCGTCATGGGCATTAAATCGGATCCACTGTTCTTACCTCACCTGTGCTTTTATTTGCTTATCTGGAGAAATATTTAGGCGACCAGCCGGTGCGAATGGGAAATATTTTCGGTCTGGGAAGCCAATCATTTGCTATGGAAATTTAATGGCAACTTGTCACGACAAGGAACCCCAAGCACAAAGGAAACTCCGAAAGGAGATGTGGCCCAGCGACAAAGTTAACTGAACTTTCGGGTGAATCATTTGGGTGAGGTCGCGAGTCAAGGGAACAAAACAGGAGACGGGGACAAGAAATTAAAGAAGAAGCCGGGGCAGGTCGAAATGTTACTTAATAAGACTGAATAGGACTCAAATTTAAACCACTTCTTTGAGAAATTACTTGGAGATATAAAATAAAAAGCTTAAAACTTACCAGTTCCTTGAAGCCTCTGCAAGCATCAACTTCGTAATCGTTGATGATCCAAAAAGCACCGAGACGAGAGTATTTCCAGCCGTTGAGTCCATCGAATTTGGAAAAGAGCTGGATTCCTAAAAAGAAAAGAAAAGCTCATTAGACTCAAAAGACCAAATAAAAGAATTAGAATTAAAAAAGCATTTAAAGAACTCTTGAACTATTCTGAGAGTATAGAAATCTCTAGAAAAGAAATGGGCTTTTTTATTTCAAGTGGTCTAAATGATCTTTAAATTCTGACCAACCTCTCAATGATCTTTGGAGTCTAAGAAATTCTCTATATGAGGAAAACTATAAAAAGCAATTTAACATATTCTCAAAGAAAAGTTTTCTACTAGCAATAATCGCACCTCAGTAGAACTTCATCGGTTACGATATCGCCTCTGCGCAAAGATAGCATCAAAGTCTCTTGAGACCCTCGCCCCGCTCTCTACAAAACTCCTTTTCGGCAGATCTAAAAACTAAACAGAGCCGTCAATGGAGTTTCTTCCGATCAACCATTGCCCTTGGAGAACAAAAAAAAACTACCCCTCGCCTTTTATAATAAAAAACGACGTCCCTCTGTCAGCCCCCATGGCACCCACACTCCCGTCACTCGGCCCCCTCTGGAAATTTGGGGCAATTTCGCGTCACCTCGACACTTTGGAACGACCTCCGATGACTTCATCTCGGACTGCAAATTGCCATGCGGATTGTTTTTGTTTTATAACGGAAAGAGCGAGGTGGAGGGGGTGGCTTCTGTTTTGTATATTTCGTGACGAGAGCCAAACAATTTCAATTTTGCATGTCAGCAGAAAAGTTCAACTGCACTGAATGGAGAGTAAAACAGCGGCCCATCGATGGGAAGCTTAATTAGTTTAATTTGCCACCTGGAAATTGGCTTTTGCCGGGGAGTGCAACACCCCCGAGGCACAGAAATTAATTAAAGCGGCCAGTGAAAGTCCACGATCGCCGGATCGCCAAATGGCTAATCAATTTTCACCATCCTCCCAGCAGCAGCCATCGATCAGTTGGTTATCTCAGCGCGGAACTCCGTCTATTGAATTGTCGTTTGTCGCCCGAATTGCATAAGAGAAAATGCGTAGGAACCATAAATTTCAGCCTTCGTCAGGCGGATGAGACCAAGAAACCGCAGCGGCCACTGCGAGGCTGCAGGTTTAATTTGGCCAGGGGCGTTGGGAGGAGGGCAGCTGGTTTTGCCTCATTGCCCTTGACTCGGCAGGCTGGAACAAACCGCTACCACACCTCCAGCTCCGCTCGGCTCCAGTCGCCCGTCCGCCCGGGCGATCGCTTTTTCAAGCTCGACTGCGCGGGCCGGGCTGGCAGTTCAGTCAACCAGTTTCGGTTTGGCTGGCACAGCGTTCGGTCGAGTTCAGTGGCATTCGCAGTGGTTTGGTTTCGGTCTGTGTCGCTTGTGGGGTCGCTTGGCCCGGCCAATTGCAGGGGAAGTTTATCAATTTCTGGATTGCTTATCATAGCAAATTGGCAACATATTTGCGGGGCAGGTTTAGTGAAAGTTAAACGCGCACGCATCGCCGGCCCAACTCACGCACTCGACTTGGCTGTTGTTCAGTTGCAGTCAACAGGTGGCCAAATCGAGTGGCACGAAAATCCCCAGTTCATTTGAGTGCCAAACGAATCTTTAGAACTGGCTGTGGCCCACGGTTGAGTGCATTCACAGCCAGTCCGCCCAATCAGCAGAACGACCAGCAATTCCAGTCGATTGCGGGCCATTCCAATTGAGCCAACGACAACAGTTGGTGTTTGTGGCGTTTTACTTTCTTGCAGCGCATTTCCCAGTCAGGCCAACTGCTGCTGGCGAAAAGCGAAAGGTATTCATTAGCCAGTCAGCGCCAAAAAAGGGCCCGCTGCTGGGCCAATTAGAGAGCCTTTCTTTCGGCGCGCTTTTATTAACGGTCCGATTGCGGTTTCTTTGTTTGCAGATCTGCTGGCCGCCTGGGAGGATTTGCTTGGCTGGAGCGAAAATGCAGCTGCCGCACGCAAGCTCCAACAGGAGATGAGCTTGCTGAAGCACACCATCCAGCGGGTCGGCAATCAGCCCACTTTCGAGCTGCTGGACACCGAGCCGGCCATTCAGGTGGCCATCGAGGCGTTGAAGGTAACCAACCAACCGGCCACTCTCCCGCAACTTTTCCTCAATGCTCTTTGGTATTTGCAGCACGAGCAGTCCCAGTTGGCCAGCTACCGGACGAGCATGCTGCGTCTGAATGCCTCGGTTCATAGCTGGCTGACGCGGCAGGAGAGGCGCCTGCAAAACGCCCTAGCCGAGCAGCAGCAAGCAACAGCCCAACCCGAGTCCGAACAACCAAGAGAAGAAGGAGCGGCGGCCGCCACCACCATCACCGTGACCGACAGCAATGGCAATCAGGTGGAGAGCGTGACTGGCCGAGTGGTGAGCACGGGAACCACCACGATGGACTCGCCGCCGGCCGAGAGAATCTGGGACCTGAACACTCTGATGAGCGCCGAGCAGGAGTTCCACAAGCACCTCAAGGACGAGGTCAGCGACATGTACAGCGCCTGGGACGAGGCTGAGGCCAGGTGAGTTCATTTTGCATTCCCCTAGCCAAGGGAGCTTCAATCAACCTTCCGTTTCGTTTTGCAGAATCAACAGTCAACTGGAGATGCTGACGAATTCGCTGATTGCCTGGCGGCAGTTGGAGTGCGGATTGTCCGAGTTCCAGCAGACCCTCGGCCAGGATCGTGGCACATTGCAGGGCCTGGAGGGGGCCCTGGACAAGGGCCAGGCCACGGCCGTCGAACTGGCGCAGAATGTGAAGCTGGTGGCCAAACTGCTCTCGGAGGTCAACGTGAGCCAAGAACAACTGCTCGCCGTCCAAGAGCATCTGGATCCCAACCACATCTATCACATTGCCAAGTTCACGGCCTCCAACGGCTCGCTCTCCGACTCGGGCATCTCCGACGGCGGAGCCACCTCCGACGGGGGCCTGTCCGAGCGCGAAAGACGCCTGGGCGTGCTGCGCCGCCTGGCCAAGCAGCTGGAGTCTGCCCTGGCCCCGGGCAGCGAGGCCATGAAGTCGATTGCCGCGCGCATGGAATGCGCCGAGGCTGAGCTCAAGCAATTGCAGAACACTTGCCGGGACCTGATCGTGCGCACGGCTGCCTCGCATCAAAGCAAGAAGCAGCAGCAGCCACAGCCCCAACAGGAGGCTCGTGGAGCCGGCGATCAGCTGCCGCGAGGCAATGGCTGTGTCAAGATGAACGGTCAAGCTGGAGCTACAAAGAAAGTGGCAGCCAAACAGCAGGCCTCGCCGCAGGCATCGCCTTCGAAGCGGAAAAACAAACGCAAAAATCGCCCAACTTCTGGGGCCCAAGAAGCGGCTGACGACGCCACCGACGGCGCCGGCCAGCGGCAACTCGAGAAGGCCAAACTCAAAGCTCTTCCCACGAATGCCGGCGATGGCGGCGACCCCTTCGACGATCCCTCCACCAACTACACTCTGGACAGCTCGGATGACAGCGGCGGCGACGAATCGCTGCGAACCCAACGCCGCGGCTGGGCCTGGCGCATAGCCAAGGCAGCCGTGCCCATGCAATTGGCCTTGTTTACTGTGTTCTGCGCGGCCTGCCTGATGCAGCCGAACTGCTGCGACAATCTGAACAATTTGTCAATGAGCTTTACGCCTCAGTTGCGGTATATACGCGGCCCACCACCGATTTGAGGCCTCGCAGGCTTCGAAAGTATGCATAGGAAACTATAGGAACCCACAAGAACCCAGATGGGGAGTTGGGCGCTCAACTTGCCGTGGGATGGGATTATCCGCCCCTCGAAGGAAGCGAGGCGGCTGGCCGAATTTAACGCTCTCAATGCCGCCGAACAGGCGCTTAATTTTTGTTGCTCCTCGAGAGCCGTAGGAGATAAAATTATTTGTACTGTATTCTTAAATTTAACGGCAATTCTACTTTACTTAAGATTATTTCGTTCGTTAATTACTTTCGTTCTTAAACGCGTTCAGTTCCCAACAGATCTAAGGTCTTGAGTAGCCGCCGGTCCCGCAAGTCGAGACAGCGAAGGGAATCAACGGAAAAGCGATTAGAGATCTTCTTTTGCCAGGACAGGGTCGCCCCCTGTCAGTTTAGTTAGGCTATGCTTGATTTTTTGCGGTTTTATGCCCATAAGTGCCTACGAAACGAAAAGCCTGGCAAGCCCCCCTAAGCCGATCCGCAGAGGATCCTCAAGCTCGCAAAAAAAGCAAAGGATTGCTGATGGAGCCCCCGCCGAGAGAATGGCAATGAAAACAGAGTTTCTATTTTTATACAAAACACAATTTACCAGATGCCCGCCCAGATTACTTCCCTCACTATTATCATTTCGATGTCTATTATATTAATAGGATACACGAGGCAAATCGGATTTTATATCGACTATAGGAAAGGACAGCATATCGTTTTGGGATCCCCACGATCCCATCATACAAGCGTTGCTAACGGCAGATTTTTGCAAATTCGGAGAGTTCATTTGTCAAACGAAATTAATTTATGTATAATTTTTTTTAATTCTAAGATTCCATATATTCTTGTATGTTTACTGATTTTTCTTTCGATTGTCAAGGCAACGCAAAAAAAGGTATATCAGAAAAAAAAATTTAATAAAAAATAAAAAGAAACCTATTTCTTAACTCGACTTTGATTTGTTTAACCCAAAATACTCCAAAAGAAATAACCATATTCCTATAGATAGCCTAAGGTTGGGTAAGATCGTAGTCTTTCGATTATCGCCGAGTATTAATTGATTATGCTATCCAATTTACCAAACATGTGAAGGAAGGAAAATCGGATCCTACGAACATAACCTTTATAATTTAAGCACTCTCTAGCTCTCTAATTCTTGGATCTGGAACACCCTGTACTTCTAGCGATAATTTGGGAGATAATAGAGGGTATAACAAAAAAAATACTTTTATAATTATTGGATATGGAGCACCCTGTATTTCTGAAAGCTTTTAGGCGCAATGGAATCAATTGCGGTTTGAGCCCACATCGAAGTAAATTTTTAATACTTTCCCCAGAACAACGAAGCAGCTCAAAGGCTTTTTAGATTAGTCAGTCGACTTTAAATCGCGATCGAGTGAAAAACAAATGTTTAGTTCTCCTCCCCAGAAATGTGTTCTTTTCAAGCATCTGCTGTGTTTGTGGCGTTTCTACTGTTTAATATCGTTCCGGCCAAATTCGAGTGCGATCAAATATGCGAGTTAAGGGAAACTATGAATTTATCAAGAATTCGAGTATTATTAGCCAATGGCTCTTATTATGACGGAGAAAGGAATAATTCTAAAGCAGACTTAGAAAAATGTTTGGATAATTCAAAATCATGTCTTAAGTTCTGCAGAGATTCGGATAGCGATGATTCTGTTACTTACATCAAACAAGCTAACCTGAGTAACACAACAATTAGCTACTACGATTATGTCAAGCAGGAGTTTGTTTCGAACAACATTTATAGTGATTTCATCTTATACAAGGCCTCTAAAAAGTCCTGCACAAAGTTCAAAACTATCTCGGCAGACAAATGGAACTTCCATAAGGTTAAACCCCCCAATTCTAAGAATCTTAAGTGTTCTTTAGTAACCCGAATCCATTTTAGAACGGTTCGGTTACGCGCAAAGATGAGTACCACTGCGTAGACAGAAAGGATTATTGCTTGCAATACGAAGAGCGCAGTGGTAATGGTTCCACATTTGATCTTAAGGTGCGCGATTGCACTACCATAATAACCTACAAACATTACGGTAAATATAATACTAGTTCTTTGATTGATGAGTTTGCTGAAGAATGTGTTCTTGCAGTAATGATCGTTTCGGTTGTCTGCATTGTCCTTATGATCATCATATATATTATTCTGCCT
>JBAMCP010002644.1:0-11152 GCA_037075105.1 Lissocephala sabroskyi | reverse complement strand
AAAGATAGAGTGATAAAGATCGTACGCAAATGTAGATTTTTCTGTGAGGTGCCCTTCTTCTTTCTCTCTCTCTCTCTCTCTCTCTCTCTCTCTCTCTCTCTCTCTCTCTCTCTCTCTCTCTCTTCTCCATATTTCTTTCTCCCTCGTATTATTTCTCTAGCTTCAGATCCAATCGGTGGATAGGGAAATCTTCTTTGCAATTTTAGGCCAACAATTTCGGGTACCCAAAAAATGTCTGCCGATAAAAACGAAATATCTTAAATCTTTTTCTCTATCTTTTGTTCTCTCTCTCTCTGGTTCTCTCTCTTTCTCTCTCTCTCCCCCCCCCCCCTCCTTCTGACGTACCTATTTTGGGGCCGGCAACGTTGATTATGGCCAACAGGGAATTTAATGCAATTTTCGCGGGACCCGTTTTATAGCCTGCAGTGCAATTTTCATGTAGGGACCAATACGACAGCCACGCCCACGCCCCTCCCACACACACACACAGAGTTGCAGTTCCGCCCTCCTGTCCGGCCGTATAAACTTCCCGCTCGGCTTGACGGATGTGGCGGCGGCCCCCCCCCCGCAATTTTAAAATGCGAGAAGAAGCTTCTTCGTCGGCCCTCCGCGCCCACATTCGCTTGTCTCTTTCACACGCTTCTTGGCCATGGTCATGACTGCCGGCCGCCCCCGCCCCCGCCTCCGGCCCTGCCCCGCCTCCCTCAGCCATTTGCCGCCCACGCTGAGTGCGCGCGCTGCACGTAATTCAATTTCGAACTGAAGTTAAAATTCAATTAAAATGAGTCAACTTGAGCGTAATGCAATTTTTGCCCGGCCAATGCCATTAGTGAAATATTAAGAGGACCAAGCGGGGGGAGGGGGCCAAGGAGGAGCAGAGAACAAAGGAAGGGAAAGGCAGTCCGGCGGCCCCTCCGCCTTTCACATTTGCTCTGCTCGAATGTAAATAATTCGGGGAAAATTGCGACAGCGAATGAAAAATATTAAAAGTAATTTATGTAGCCGGAAGTAGGGACGGGGGAAGGAGGGTTGATATAAAGCCAGGGATTTTAAATTACCAACGGGAAATGCCAACAACAATCGAAAGAGACAATCGACAACAATCGGCCGACGCCAGCGAAAAGCCAATCAATGAATTTTAAGGCCCAGAAATTATGGCTTCTTAACTGGAAGAGGAATAATTAAAATAGAAAGCGATACATTTTGTAAGACCTTTTCAAGAGCTAGAATTAAATGATCTTATAGGAAAAAAGCTATTTTGGGATCGCATAAGAAAATGCCAACAACAATCGAAAGAGACAACAGACAACAATCGGGCGACGCCAGCGAGAAGCAAATCGATGAGTTTTAAGGCACCGAATTTTTGGCTGGATGAGGAACAATTAAAAAAAGAAAGCAATGCATTTTGTAAGAAATTTTTAAGAACTAGAATTAAATTATCCTAAAGGAAAGTTCTTGTGGGATCTGAAATTATGGATGACAGGATATTTGGGTGTCTTGTAAGATTTCGAAGAGAAGAGAGACAATTTGCATTTCTGTATTCCTTATTCAGCTTCTTCATAAGACTTCAAGAACCAATAGATAGATGTTGGGCCCAGAATTCGTAGCTTCTTAACTGGAAGAGGTCTGATTTAAAATATCTTTTAAAGAGTAAATTTCTTTTGCTAGGAATTATTATGGATTGGAGAATATTATAAAATCGAGAAGAGGAAAAAAAAAACAATTTTTATCAATAAACTCCCAATTGGGCTGCTTTATAAGACTTCAAGAACCAACTCCAAGCACTTTACACAAAGACTCAAATATAGATAAAGATAAAGACTTTAGATCTTCGATCTCAAACCTCCAAAAGTATCCTGTTGATAAATTAAGTTTATTATTTTGAAAGATTCCCTTAACAACTTTAATTTCTTCCGATTCGCTTCCTCCACGTGTCCTCAAGAAAGCCGAATAATTCAGGCTAGAAAAAATAATAACAAGCGGGGAAAGTCGGACAAAGGGAGTTGATGGGGTGGGTGGGCAATACGGAAGAGTCCTGCTTCCTTCCTTGCCGTTGTTCGTTGGCGTTGCGGGCCTTTTTGGTCCTTTCACATGTGTAAGTCGGAGCGTAAAAAATGGAATTATTAAATTTTATGTAGCGTAAATTCTTTATGGGCTCGAAAACAAAAACCTCCCAAGAAACAAAAAATATATCGAGGGACAAAAAAGCACGGAAAAAAGAAGAAGACAAACAACATAAATTTCCTTACACATGAGGAATTTTGTTTTTGTTGTTCGGGGTTTTTTATATAACATCCATTTTTTTATGGATTGTCATATTTTTCAGTTATTTTCATAATAATAAAAATTAGGGAATTTTCTTCTTTCCAATCCTGGAGTCGGGGCACCGACAAATGTGCCTCAAAAATTCCATTCCGCATCAACCCCAGCAGCTGTGGGGCAAGTGGAAGGACGAAGGACTCGGGTTGGTAAGGGAGAAAGAAATTAAAACTCCCAGGGGGCTGAATTTTTTCGCTCGTCTGACATTGAAAAATGCACGGACAGCGCAGTCGGGCGGGAATTGGGCTTGTGGGTGGGGAAAAGTCAGGAACCACATAGAAATTCCTTGAAGTCTCACTGCCTGAAGGGGGAGTGGGGGCGGGTCAAATATTTTAGGCTTCGAGCGACACACACACACACATGAGGTTGAAAAATTCGCGTTGTTGTTTTTTGTTGCTGGCAACTTCACAGACAATTTTTTTGCTGCCGCCCGCTTTTCACTCTTTGCCAATTTTGTTTTTTTTTTCGTTTTATTTATTTTTTGTTTTGTTCTTTTATTCTACTCATCGCTCTCTGGCTGCCCCTTCCATTTCCGCCCGCCCTCTCCCTGGCCGACGCCATTGTTGCTGCCGCCGTCGGCGTCGCTGCTGCCGCTTTCTTCGTCTGCTTGGCTGGCTTTTTGCAATGTTGCCAGCTTCGTTTTTGGTTTTCGCTTTTTTTTTTGCTTCTTTTCTCTCTTCACTTTTTGCCATTTGCGATGTTGCCTGTTTCGTCGGTCGTTGTTGTTGGCGTTGCTGCTGCTGTTGGTGGCCATTAAAACGACGCAGCATAATGGCAGGAACAAGCCACGTTGATGGGCTGCCCCCGCTGCCCTTGCAGGCGCTGCTGCTGCTTCTTCTGCTTTTTGAGAGGAGCAAATAAAACTCAGCGGCAACAGCAACAACAACGGCGACAGCAGCAACAACGTCACATAAATTAAACTACCTGTCGCATCGGCAGGACCGTAAGTGTCCCCCGCCCCCTTTCCCAAAATTAGCCTTAAAATTCCCAAAAATTCTTGAAATCTTGTCTGATTTTTATTTCTCTTCTTCTTCCAGGTAAGTGTCCTTTTTCTCACTGTAAGTAACTCGCTGCCTGGCGGGGATTTCGTTTTATTAAATTTCCTTAAATTCTGCATACGAATTTTTCGGATGTTGCATGCAACTCAGCCCGCCCCTGATTTGCATAAGAGGGGGAGGGGTCAATCGGGGGGAGGGCTGCGGTGAATGGTCGGCTGCCGATATGCGCCGAGGTAGCCGCAGGATACGTTCCCTGCGCATCCTTAAACTCGCACACACACTCAGCCACATAGACAGAGTTCAGGATGAGCTCAGGAGACATTAGGGAGGGGGAGGGGGGGGACGTCATTACGAATTTGCATGGCATGCGAATCCTTGGGTAGCTGAATCCTTTGCTTGCCAGGGTTGCAGTTTCTTTAAGGTTTCCAATAAAAAGGCGATTAAAGTTGAAGCAATCAATCTGCGCAGATGAGCACATGGGCAGTGGAGATGGACAAATGAGGGGAGGGGGTCCAAATGTTCTGAAGGACCCGTCCGATTCTTTCACCAGCTTTTTACTTAACTGGAATTTAAATTCTACTTAGGCGATTAAAGTTGAAGTTGAATCTGCGCAGATGAGCACATGAGCAGTGGAGATGGACAAATGAAAAGAAGTCAGGGGAGGAGGGGGTTTAAATTCTCTGAAGGACCCGTCCGATTCTTTCATCAGCTTTTTACTTAACTGGAATTTAAATTCTGCTTAGGTGATTAAAGTTGAAGCAGTCAATCTGCGCAGATGAGCACATGAGCAGTGGAGATGGACAAAAGAAAAGAAGTCAGGGGAGGAAGATGTCCATTCCCGATTCTTTCTATTCACTTAACTGGAATTTAAATTCTGCTTAGATTTCCATTTCGAAATCCTTTTTCTTGTCATTGCGGAACTCCTGAGAATCCTAGAGATTTTTAAAGAGCTTTTTCGCTTTCTGGGAGGATGAAAAAACCGAAATAAAAATGAGTTATTAATGGCAATCAATCAGAGGGAAGAATGGAAGGAAACCGAGCAAAAAAGACAAGCAAACAAAAAGCAAAAGGAGTTCCACAGGAGGCAGAGAGGCAAAAAAAGCAACGCACAAGCAGCCGCACCAATTGATTGATTGATTGATTTAATGAATGATTGATTAATGCATTTCTCTGTGTTGCAAATTCCGCATACAAAATGCAGCCCAAGTCCCAGCAGCCCCAGCTGGAGCCAGCCGAGGGGGGAGGGGCGGGGGGCGAGGCAGGCTGACTGGGCAATTATCGTCGTCGTCGTCGTCATCGGCCAGGAAAGAGACGGCGATGGCGAGTGGGTGGAGCCTGCGGTGGCCCTGGCATTGCCGGGCAGCTTGAGACGGGAATTCTGCTTTAAATTGCATTTTCTGTGGCCAAGCAAACATTGAAAAGCTCTCGGCTGAGTTTTTCCTGTCGAATCGACAAAAATCAAAACGCAATCAATCGGGTGGGTGGCTCGGTGGCTGCCCCTTTAAAATGACGTTGGCGGCCATCAAAAATGCATAAAAATAAATTACGCAATTAAGGGAAATTTCTGGCCCCCCGCGCCAACCACAGACAGCCCAGAAAAAAAAGCAATAAACCAAAAGAGACAAGGTGAGGGAGGGAGGAGGAGGCGGCGGTCGGGGGACCGATAAAAACAATACAACAAAATAAACAGAAACGACGTCGACGACTCCGACGACGAGAGAGAAAAACTTGGCCGAGGTTTTTTTTAATAAAACGTGGAAAATACAAGAAAAAAGCAAATATTGGTGCAGCCGCAAATTTCAATTAAGAACAGGAAGAAGAAGACGCACACACACAAGCGCCGAGCAGTCGACGTCGCTGCCGCTTTTCCGCTTCGACTGCGGACAGCGGCAGCGACGACGGCTGGCGAATCCTGGGCTCCGGAGTCCGCTGCCTGGCCAGGCAGTTTGATGTAATGAAATGACGTATACTCTGCCCGTCTGTCTGTCTGTCTGTCGGGGGAGGGCGAACGAAACGAAGCGAAACACAATAAAGAGCAATTTAAGCCGCAGGAATGCAAAGGACGGGGGCGACGGCCGGAAGGAAGCAGGCCAAATGAGGGCGGGCGTGTGCCACGTGGGAGGGGCGAAAACTTTTCTTCTCGTGATTCGCTGCCTACTTTCGGGAGTCGCCGTGAAAATCAATGAATCGCCGATTGACAGGCGGGCGGGAGGGGGTGGGGGGAAATTGCAAATTGCTCAGCGCAGCCAACAACAACAACAAGCGGAAGTGGCAGGCACAAAAACAATGATGGCGGCGACAAGCCAAGACGAGGGGCGGGGGGGCGGGTCCCCTGCAGTTCGTGCGAAAATTCCGTTGGCAGCCGAAGGGCCCAGCCGAGCGCCGCCATGGCCGTCGTCGTCCTTCCGGCAACTTAAAATGGCGCAACAAAAGCGCAAAATCAGGAAAAAGGAAAGTCGAGCGCAAAGCAAAAGTAGCGAAAATTGAGAGGCGCGCGCAGCGACGACGACGACGACGGCGGCCACGACGTTGGCCACGGCGAATTGCAGAGCAAAAAGGATGAACCGAAAGTTGCAAAGCGGAAGTAACGCCGACGCCCCCCACCGCCGGCCACCGCAAAAACCCGACGGCCACACGAAGGCGGGCAAAGGACGCTGAGCTTGGCTGTCTGTCTAGCGATGTGTGGTGTGCTGGTGTGTGTGTGTGTGTGTGTGGGTGTGTGGGCTGCTCGCGCTGCGCTTAAAATTTTGCTACCCTCGACGGTCGCCGTGGGCCGCCCCCCGCCCCGAAAAAAGGCGAAGCGCCAACGACGAGGACGTCGGCCTGTGGCTCTGTGTGTGGGAGGAGGTTGTGCCTCCCTTTGTGTGTGTGTGTGTGTGTGTGTGTGTGTGTGTGTGTGTGTGCTTGTCTGAGGCTTATCGATTTTTTGGGCCTGGGCGCGCCGCCAAGCGAGGCAAGCGAATCTTTGCCGTCGTCGCCTCTTTGAAATTTTCTGCTCGCTCGAGTTTCTCTCCACTTTTCACCCTTTCTCTCTCCCTCTCCCTCTCCCTCTCTCTCTCTCTCTCTCTCTCTCTCTCTCTCTCTCTCTTTTTGGACTCCTTGTTCTTTTGGCCAAGTCAATGAACCGCCTCCGCCCCGGAAAGAATTTCGCACGGCGTGGCTAATTTTTCGCACGGCGCTGCAAAACTTTCGCTAGTGAAAACTTCACAGAAGAAAAGCCTAGAGCAGCGACAGGAAAAGTGTAACAGCCGCGACTTCAGCCGACTCCTTCGGCTTAAGTGGGCATTTCCCAGGCACTTCCGCCAGACAAGAAACTTCCATTCGCGCCGTCCCCCAGGAAAATGCGTAAAAAACGGCAAAGCCAAGACGACCAGGGTTGCCATCCTCTCTGCCTCCACACAAAGAAACCCCAACGACGGCTCTTGGCTAAAAAACCATGCGCCCCGTTGGCCGCCGCCCCCTCCCCGTGGCTGCCAGCTGCTCCCGCCGTGTGTCGCTCCGCTCGGCGTGAAGGTTGACATTATGAACTTGAAAACTGTATTACAGTCGTAGCCCGGCGACAACCCCAACCGGGGCAGCCGTGGCCCAGACGCTTTGGCAAAATTTTATGAATGAATGCATGGCACACGATTGTGGGCGGCCGGAGGGGGGCGTGGCATTGCCACGTTGACTATTTTCGCTTTTGCGTTTTGCATGACGACGACGGGGATTTCCCCATTGGGACGGACGACAACGACAACGACAAACAGCAGGCGGCACCCGCAGTTCGCACGCCAGTCAAAGTCACTCGACAGAGAGCGGGGGGTGGGGGAGGTCAACAGCCGTCGACGTCATCGGGGGCACCCGCTCGCGGATTCGTTGTCATGGCCGCCGCCATTTTGCGTAGGCGCTTCCGTTTGCCTTTTTTTCCTCTGCTGTTTTTTTCTGTTTTGTGGGACGCGTCAGCTGTTTGCTGGTCGCCTCAACGTCATCAATTACGCATGCACCCCCCCACCCCCCCAAAGGTCAGGGCGGAAAAGCGAAACACCTGCCGCGATTGATTTCCCTGTTGGTCAGGGGCTGCTGCGTTGCCAATTTTCACTCGCCAAGTTTTTTGTTGCTCGATTTGGCAACGCTTTGCATGTGCAACACGTGCAACAGAGCGAGGGGAGGGGTGGGGGGGCGACACTTTTATTTTCACCCGCGCGCAATTTGAATTTTTATGCACGGGGGCCGGAAAGCAAAAAAGCCGGAAAAAAATCCACGTGCAGGCCCCCGAAAAGTTTGTCGACCTACAAAAAACCCCCAGCCCCTCCCCCTGATACGTGTAATGGAAGTTCAAAGCGCAAACAGCAACAGTCCTGGCAGCCCCCCCCCCCCGAGCATCCGACAAACAACGGAAAAAAACTATTTTTGTTTCGCCCGTAAAAGCGTCACGTATCCGGGGAAAATGCAACAACCTGTTGGCTTTTATCGTCCTTACAGCTCTCAAATGCAGTTGGACAGATGGACAGTTGGACAGACGGTGAGAGAATGCGGCTGTAATGAAACTTTTACCGTTACCGAGAAGTTTTAATTATAGAAAAACAGAGAAATGGGCACTTGGGCAGATGAGCAGATGGACGGAAGTCAAAAGCCGGAAAGGAAAGAAAATTCCATCGACGCACCAAAATGACAAATGATTTGAATTTTTCTTCCCCCACCCAACATAAGCTGCTTCTTCTTCTTCTTCTCTGCCTTCGACGGAGAGAACAAAAACGTAAATTGGAATTGAAATTGCCACCCCTCCGCCCGTTTCCGTTCCTTTCACCCACCCCCACCCCCTCGAGAACAAAAGGCGAAGGTGCGGCGGCTTTATCAGCACAAGTTCAGCGTTGCCAGACCGACGCCCACCGCCAAAGGTGAAGAAAAGCAATTCCACCAGGGGGTGGGGGCCAGTCGGCAGGGTGGTGGTTAAATCCACCGTTAGTGGTTGCGCTGGGTGGTTGATAGTCTCCCCCTGTGTGTATGCGGCGAGTCTGCCCGACTGCCCATCTGCCCGGGAATTTCGGGTGGCGCTTTTAACAAACGATAGCAATTTAGAAAGATGCCAGAGGTATGCAAATTTATTGCCGGAAATGTAATTTACAAAATACGCTTCGGGCCAGCGACCGGAGACAGAGAGAGAGAGAGAGGAAGACGGAGAGAGAGCGGCGGAAGTAGGGACAGGTGCACAGTTGGAGTGAGGAGAGTGGCAACCCTGAAAGTGTTCTTAAGCGATCTGAGGAACCTAATCAGAGTGCTTGGGAATCCTCTTGGAAAGTTAAACAGGAGAAAGGGGAGGGGGGAGTTCTGTTCTGAGGCTCCTTGCAGTTTCGAAATGAAAACATCGGGGGGGAAAATACGCCGGAATTGCACAAGCAATCAATGCGTCTCCGACGGACGCATGCGCCCCACCGACCCACTGTGGGGAGAGCGAGAGAGAGAGAGAGAAAAGTTGGAGACAGCGAGTGAGAATCCCCGAGTGGGTGGAAATGCAATCACAACAGCGTGAAGAAGAAGAAGGGGGTGGGGGGCAGCCCAAAAGGCAACTTGACAAAATTAACAAAATAAGAAAATTGGCAACGACGCGTTGCGGACGCTAAAAAAGCAGAACCTAAGCAAATTAGTCAAGGCAGCGACGCCGGCAGCGACGGCAGACGAGACGAGACAACAAAGTAAAGCAGCCGAAGAAGAAGAAGGAGAGACGAAGAGTGCAAAAAAAATGGGGAACGAGGAACGCCAACGCCAAAAGTGCAGCAGAAGCAGAGACGAAAATGTTCGAGGCTCTCTGCCGCGCTGCCCGCGCCTCTGCCGGCGTCGCAATGTCGCCGAAGCGCGGGACACAAAAGACGAAACAAAATGCAAGACGCACACGAGAATAATTGAATTTTATTACATTGTTTGGAGAGTCACACACACACACAGGCACACCACCACCGACGCCCGACGTCGCTGGCGACTGCGCTGCTCTGGGCCCGTCTGACGCGTCGCGCGTCGTTGCAGCGGCCGTTGCGCCGCCTCGAAGAGAATAATGACCCCAAGGCTTGTCGATGCCACAGCCACTGACGTCGCCGTCGCCGTTGTTGTTGTTGTTGTTGTTTTATTGACTGCTATTTTGTGTGTGCGGCGCTCCACACGCGCGCTCTCCCAAACTTTGCCGGGCGTCTCACTCACACACACACGGGGGGCTGCCTGGTTGTGTGCGTAAGTCGTTGCAGTTTTGTTGTCTCTGCGGGTGGCTGTGTGTGTGTGTGTGTGTGTGTGTGCAAGAAGCCGGCATATGCGCTGGGGCCACCGCCGTCGCCATCGTCGCATCCTCTGGCAAAAAAGAGGTCGATGAGGCTGAAGGTGGCTGAGCGAGAGAGAGAGAGAAAGAGAAGGGGGTGGGGGGAGGGGCATCTTAGAAGCGCTTGGCCAAAATGAAAGCTGCAAAAATTAAACTTACGAGGGCAGCAACGCAAATAAACAAAAAAGCGGAGAAAGAAAACTCAAGAAGCAGGGGGTGGGGGTAGAATCAGACAACAGCTGCGCGGCCCCCCACCCCCATCTTTCGCTAAGTAAAAATTAACTCCTCTCCACCCACAGCCCTTTATCACTTGCTGCTTCTTCTTCGCTTTCAGAGTTGCCATAAAACTGAAATGGCGGGCAAAGCGATCGAGGTGGTGGGTGGGGGGACACGCGAAACGGAGAAAGAAAAAACATAATAATAAAAATAAAAATTGCACAAAACTCACACACACACACACACACATGCGCACACACAGCCAACGAAGCGTCTCGTGGAAATAATAAAACAAAATTGAAATTTGTAATGAAGCCACTTTTTCAACCCACTGTGCGGGGGGTGGGGGTGGGGGGAGAACGGAAATTGGTTGGTTGGCCAAGCAGCAGCCCCCCAAGGGGGTGGGGGTGGCTCGCCCGCTCGCTCTCTTAATGGGTGGCATGAAATATTGCCGGTTGAAGTTTTCAAATGAGTTCGTCCGACCAACAAAAACAACGCACCCCCCACCCCCACCCATTATCCTTCCAGAGTCAAGGCAGCATATGGCAAGGGAGAGAGTGGGGAGTGGGGGGTGGGGGTAATGGATTTCGCTTTAATGTTTTGGTCCCCCCCACCCCCTCCAGCTAATTCCGGTTCCTTGGAAGTCGCAAAAAGTTAGCCAATCTCAAGGAATCGAAACGAAACTTCGACACCTTGTATTTTTCTTTAATCAACTTCTTTCTCTTCTTCTTGCAGGTGAGTTTGATAAAAATTCCTATTCTATTTGCCTGTAAGTAGCCTACGATTATGGGGATTTACCGTTGGCCGATCGAATTGCATTCGCCTAAGAATTTATCGGAGGGAGTGGGGGAGCTGCAACGTCGTTTCTTGCTGGCTGGCGTTGTTGTGGTTTTCGTTTTCATCTTTCCTTCCTTTTTCGCCTTCTCCATCCTCCTTTCGGTTTTTTTGTGCCTTTTTCGGTTTACCGCAGTTATTTTTTACTACCTTTTCCACGCACACAGAGAGCAGCTCTGCCGGCGTCGCTGCTGCCGGCGTTCGTGCGCTCGCTCTCTTGGCCGTCGGCTCTCCGCGTTCGCAGCAAACACGTTTTGTTGTGTTGTTGTTTTTGTTGGCTCTCTTTCTCACCACGACGGCCGCTCAGATTTCACCACACCCCACACTCTCGCTCTCGCATGCGCTCTCTTTCCACCACAGCCACCCCAACGCAGCGCTCACACACACGACGCTGGCGACGATTACGCCTCTGGGTTGCCATCTTAAGGCGCCACGCACGTAAACACAGGGGCGCGCGCGAAGTAGGTTGCCGTAGTAGCCGGCGCAGGTGCCGTTGCCG
>JBAMCP010002643.1:0-11155 GCA_037075105.1 Lissocephala sabroskyi | reverse complement strand
GATATAAACATCTGATTTCTCCAGATAAAAGAGATGAGATGAGGCAGTCAAGTTGTAGAATAAATTTAACAACAAAGAGAATGAGAAAGGGGCATTTAATATAATTTATAAGGATTTTAAGAACTTGGTTTTATCAGTAGACAAAGGATTTCTAAAGCTCAACTTAGACAGGCCGAGAAGCCTTATCAGAAGAGCTTTTAGGAACTCTTACAATAATATCGGCTAAGCATAAAAGAGCGCTAAATAATGAGACGAATTTTAGTTAATTTCTTAACTTTTCTTATAAATGTAAATCCCTAAAATTGCCTTCCGTCGGCACTTCGATTTAAGGTCCAATTTTAGAGAAAGGGATTTAAATTTAATACCTGCAATTTAATAAATGGAGAAGTTAACTTAAATAATTGATAGATTTAGTTTCTTAAAATTTATAAAATGTTTTATAGTCTTCAAGTCTTCTTACTTCAAGTCCCATTTCTTCCTCTATAAAATGATTTAAAGTCCGTGCTTAAAGTCACATTACGTCTTCAATCCATATAATCTTTAAAGTATTAAAAAACTTTTCAAAAGACTGACAATAAGCAACTTTAAAGCCTTTAAAATTTATTTTAAGAAATTGTCCAACAATTCTTCAAGAAAACTTCATCTATTATTGCTTTTTTATAGCCATTTTGTACTCAATTCAAGAATATATTCTACTTTAAAAGAATATAAGATTGGCTGCCTTTTTTATAGTTGATAAGAAATACTTAAATTCAATTTTACTTCCCATGGATATTTATAGGCCCTATAGAAACCCATATAGAACCCCAAAAGATAGACTGAGCCAGTGGCAACTTTTTCCTAAACTTTCGATTGAGAGTCAGGCCTCTTTCCAGTTTAGAGACTTAAAGATCATTCCATTCAGATCAAATTATATTAAAAGAATCGTTTAACAGTCGCTCTAAATTAATCCGAGAAATCAGAAGCTCTCCGTTCTTTTTATTGCCAATTCAAAGAACCGTCACGTCGGTGGTTCTGCGGGGAATTCGAAACACCCACTAAGCTGGGAGGAATCCGCATTGTAATCTGCTTAATGGAATGCCAATTCTGCGATCCACAGTCGGGCCGACGTGGAGGGGCGTGGGGGAGAATGTGGAATTGGCGTTCTATTCTAATTACTGGGCGGATGAATCTTAGCGATTCGAGCTGATGAGCTGCCACAATTACCGGGCGGGTTATTATGAGTGGTTTTGGTTTTGACACAATGAGCGAGGCGATGGCATTTTTGCGATGTGTTTTTCTTTTTAAAATTTGCACCGTCTCTTTGGGTTTTCTCTCTTTGCAGGTTGGAATTTGTTCGCGGAAAAGCGGACAGCGAAAATTGCCGTTCCGACGCCGATGAACAGCAGAACTAACAACACGGCAACAATTTTAATTGCAATGTAACAAAAAACACCACCAACCAGCAAAGAAAGTCGGACAAAAGAAACCAAAACGAAATTCAGAAATCCAAAGCAATTAAAAAACGCGATGGTGTCTTGCAATATGTAAATATAATTAGACTAGCCGAGCGGAGTTTTCATTCCTGGAATCCGATTCGAACGGAAAAGCCAAAGGAAAAACACACACGCCAGCCACCCAGCCAAGCCGGTTTTATAATTACTCCTCATCATCAAGAGAGCTCAGCTCCTTCAGTTGGTCTGTGAAATCGCGGAGCGCAGCGCGCACGCGCGTTGCTCTATGCTCGCGAGCATTGCGAACGCGTGAGTGAGAAACGACTTCTTTGTGCTCGCGAACCAAGATTCGTTGGCTCAGGAGGCTGTCGCGACGATGGCAGTGTCCTGCCCTGAAGTGATGTACGGTGCTTATTATCCTTATCTGTATGGCCGTGCTGGACCCAGTCGATCCTTTTATCAGTATGAACGGGTGAGTGTTGAGCTTGTTCTTCAATTTGTTGAGCGCCCCGAACTTCCCTGCGACCTTTTTAAGCCAAAACAAATCATAAGAATTCACGCCAGGGCCGAGGATGCTCTTGGAATTCTTGGCCATGTCTTGGCCCCGAAAAAAAATCATTTCGGATCCTTTTTGTGGTTCGTCTTCTTCTCTGTGTGACAAGTACAGAAAAGTTCTCACGATGGCCGGGCAGTTTTTTCGAAAGGCCAATCGACCGGTAGACTGGCCGACTGGCCGCTCCTGGCCGTGTCGCTGGGGCACAAAGCGAATTCCTGGGCCGTCGCAAGTCCCAATTATACAAGGCCGCGCCACCAAATCGAAATTGGCCTTTTATGTAAGTAACCGATACGACACGATTTCTGATTCCTCCGCTTTGCATGCCCATAAACAGGCCCCCGAGATAAACTCCGCGAATCAGCCATTCGGCCTTTGTTCTTTGGCGCGGCAGACCGGCCAGCCGCTTCGCCTCGATTGAGTCAGCAGGGTGACCGGTTTATTCCCGGCCCAAAAGGACAAAACTGGGGGCTGCCTTGGTCTCCTCGCCGTTTTGTCAGCTCTCCAATGGTCGACACTTTTTTCGGGTCTCGTTTTTTTTTTGGTAGGGTTAATTTATTGTGTGTATCGCCATTAGTTTGTGCCGGCGATCCCACAGCTTTGTCCACCGATCGCCGACCGCCGATAGTCGGCCGCTTCGTCTGACGGCTGATTTATGCCGTGTGATTTTCATCCTGACTGGCCAGCATAATCGGAATATCGCAGCACCTAATAACACGCCCAGGCCAGTTGCCCATTGCAGTCTACAGATACTCAGCCTGGCATTGTTCTCGGTACGCGCTACTGCACTTTGGCCATCGATCGTGTCTGGCGATAGGAGCGGCTGCTTGACTCCTGACTCCTTGATTATGCGGTCAGCCCGCCTGACAGTCGAAGGGGTGGCGATGATTTCGCAGTTTGCCTAATTGAGTTGGCCAGGGAAACCCCCAAGCGCGGGTGGGGGACGCCTCAGCCTGTTGCCCATAAATCAATACCGCTGTCAATGCAAGTGTCCCTGTCCATGTTCATGTCCCTGTCCATAATGGGCCGGGGGATCGTGCTGATTAACCCCGGCGACAATCGGCAGTGGGTGTGTTAATTTTAGAAAAGACCTCAGGCCGCTTTGGGGTTATCGGGCGGCGCTAATGGGCTCATTAAAGAGCAGCCAGCAGCCGTTGTTGGTGCTCGTAAATCCTGGGGAATGGCTGACACCTCGGCCAGATTATGGGCTGGATGGCCGCAGGTAATGGAGGATCTTTGGGGCGACCCCAAACGACCCCTTTCGGGGCCGGCGGGCGGCTCATTTAGTTTTTAGTTTGGCGCGACGACTGCGTGACAAAATGCGAGCCGCTCGTAAATTTAATGGCCTCACTGCATTTTCCCATCAACATAAATTTTCTGTATTGTGTCAGTTTCAATTTGCCTCAACGTGGGCCCACAAATCATACCCAACCGCCCCCTCACCCTCGCCCTTGCCCACCGTCTTATCCATTTTAAGTCGCGGCTCATTGGATTTTCTTTGTGTTTCTTGCAGTTTAACCAGGATTTGTATTCGTCGTCGGGCGTGCAGCTGGCGGCCTCGTCGAGCGCCTCCGGCAGCTCCCACTCGCCCTGCAGTCCCATCCTGCCGCCCTCGGTGAGCGCCAATGCGGCCGCGGCCGCCGTGGCAGCCGCTGCCCACAACACGGCAGCGGCAGCCGCCGCAGCTGCGGCCAATCAAAGCTCAGCTTCCAGCCTCCAGCTGGGCGGCGGCGTGGGCGGCAATGGCAACCTCACGGGCGCGGGTGGCAGTGCCGGCGGCGGTGGAGGCGGCGGCGGTCTGGGCATGAGCCCGGTGATGGGCGGGGCGCTGCCCAATGCCCTGCATCGCGGCGGTCATGCACATCAAACCAAAGAAGAGGATCTCATAGTGCCGCGCAGCGAGGCTGAAGGTGAGTGCCCCCTGGAGATCCCGAGGAGGTCTAAGCGGCATTCCTGGCCGCCGGCAACTAATTAATTTGCAAATTTTTGAGATTTTTCCGTTGACATTCACGGCCGCGCGGCTGCGAGTTTTTCATAAATTTCCACAACAACAATCATAAACGACCGCTGAATTTTCATTGCCCCAGAATTTTAATTAACAAATTGAAATAATTTTGTAATTTTTCTTCTCCCCAGCCCGATTGGTGGGCTCCCAGCAGCATCACCACAATGAATCATCCTGCTCCTCCGGCCCGGACTCGCCCCGCCACGCCCACCCGCATTCACTGCATCCCGGCGCGGGCGGCCCGGCCAGCGGCTCCTCCGTCCCCGGGCCCATGCCCAAGGACCTGCCGCTGGACACCACCAGCTCCTCCGGCAGCCAGGGCCGTGCCCAGTATTTGTCCGCCACCTGCGTCGTATTCACGAACTACTCCGGCGACACGGCCAGCGTCGTGGACGAGCATTTCTCGCGTGCCCTCAACTACAACAACAAGGACACTAAAGGTGAGTCCTCCCGCTGTTGCCAGCGCTCCGCCAGGCGCCGCTCAATTTGATCAAAGGCCGCGCTTGTCATGTTCCTGTCCCGGGCTGTCAGTTTGCGTGTTTCCACTGCGGCTCACATGAGATTTTCCCCAGAAGCGACGGATGTCAGATGTGCCCCATGTAAGGGGGGGTGGGGGTGGGGGGAGGCGACACCGCCCAGCCCATTTTATAATTGAGACAAACAAAAAACTGCCTGTGTGAGTTTTAATCTCAGGCAACTTATTAAAATGTTTCCAGCGATGAATACGAAGCGATTAAGGAAACGAGGGAGCGAGAGGTAGGGAAAGAGAGAGAGAGAAAAAAAAAGAGATAGTAGAGATTCGAGGAGAAAGGAAAACCGGAGTTGAAGGGACCTAACGAAATTTCTATGAATTGAAGACAAATTAAATGATTTTCTTAGGTTCCTAAAGTTGGGAACCCTGCGAAGCTTAAAGAAATTAAAGTTATAGGTTCCCTTTTTAGAGGAATTGTTTGGAGATTGCTTTAAATTTGAAAGAGTTCAGTTATGTTTTCATTGCCTCAAATATACGTAAGAGAATATTTATCTTTCAGAATTTCAGATCTTAAGATCTTCAGCTGGAAAATATTATATGTCAGTATTTGAAGACTAAGAACAGCAGTCAGAGGAGAGACTTCTTGCCATATTTTTGGCAATAAAATTAATTCCAAAACTCCTCAATGCTTCCCTTAAAACATCACAGGTCGAAAGATTCCGTTCATTTGTAAAATTTATATAGAAGATACAGAAAAATCTCTCCCTTAAAAACGCCTTATAAGAAATAAAAGATTATTTGGTTGAAGGGTTTATAATTTCAAGATTCTTCAGCTGGTCAAGAATCCAAAAATCAATTTAAATTTCTCCAAATTCCTTATATGTATAAGGTTTCCTGCCCTCCCACTTCTTTGCCCAACTCAATTAAGCTGTTTGGTTTTCTATTAAAATCTTTTCTACACAAAAATGAGATCAATAAGAGTGGAAATGTGTAAGGCATTTTTCCGATATTACAATCGATACGGAATTCCATTTTCCCTCTATAAAAGGCCAGTGGAATTTCATGTGGCAATTGTGCGGCCACAGAAATTCAATCACATCTTGAAAATTACACTGATCCGCAGGAATTCCAAAATCTTTTCAGATCAGCAACAATAAACTTAATTTCTATATAAGAAAGAAAGGTTTCTTGAAGTTTATTAGGATCTTTCGGTTAGATTTGATTTGACTCAATGGATTCTCTTTCCCTTTCAAAGATTTGATATTTTCCCCCCTGGGTTATGGATGGAAAGTTCTTT
Organism: Lissocephala sabroskyi; assembly: GCA_037075105.1. Lineage (NCBI taxonomy): Eukaryota > Metazoa > Arthropoda > Insecta > Diptera > Drosophilidae > Lissocephala > Lissocephala sabroskyi. Next base: position 5,395 of record JBAMCP010002643.1, on the reverse strand, counting down.
GGGTTTCTAGGAGCTCTTTAAACCGACTCGGCGGGCATTTAAATGACAACTGAATTTTCTGTGTAAACAGAAAATAAAAATCAAATATTCACTTTGAGCGGCAGTCGAGTTTCGCGCAGTTGTTGGCTGTCGCCGTTGAGATCTCGTCGACGCCTCCCGGCCGCCCCACCCCACCGCCCCCTCCCCCAAGAGTGATGCTCGTTGGGCACAATAACCAAATAAATCAAGTTGCCACTTGCCACTCGGTTGTTCTTTCGATTTCAAAATTAATTACCTCCTTTAATGAAGATAAACGTTTCGTTTGTTCATGCCCGTCTGTCCGACTGCCCGTCTGTCCGTCTGTCTGGCTGTCTGGCTGTCTATCTGCATGGCTGTTTTTCCCCCTCATTTCATTTAAAATTCTTATTTCGCCATTGCAGTTTTAGTCGCCGCCAAAGTCGCTTTAAATTCGCTTACTTTGTGGTCTCAACGACTGCCCTGGGGGGTGGGGGTGGTTCCTATGCCAGGTGTTTAGGGGTTTATAGCTTCATTGCGGCTCCTTGGAAAACAATTATCCTCAGCTTTCATCAAATTTGCATACTAAATAAAGGGGGCGGGGACTTTATGTCTTGTACGTGTCGTCCGCCGCCCTCCCCCCGCAGACAATTGGTGAACATTCTGTGGTTCGCAGTTGGATTCGATTTTTTGGGGGGCGCTCGTTTGGGGGAACCGCCAATTGTATTTCGATTGCGATAACGATTACCCCCTCCCGCGTTCAGCTGCTGTGCTGAGGATTTTTATTGAGTTTCTGTGGCTGGAATACCGATTGCGCCACCAACAGGAGTAGGAGGGACCGCCATTGGCACTTTGATTGTGCAAATTTCGTGGTAGTCAAATTTTCTGGCGATAATTGGAAAATGTTTGCCAATTGGCAAAGAAAATTGTCCACCTGATTGGCAGCAACAAGCTGACAGACTTTTCCTTAAAGTTGTTGAAATTGAAATGTTTTTAATTCGGCCAACGACCATCGATGCCGTCAATCAAATCCTCACTCATTCACACCCAAAACAACCCCCCCTCCCCCCTCGCTCATTCCTGGGGCTAATGGTTCCATAATAGTTGCGGTTACGCTTGGCACGCCCACTTAACTGAATTCCGCTGACTGAATAAAAATATCGACCGACCTAGACGATTTTGGTTAATGCAGAGCCAGCGGCGGCGGCAGAAAGAAGCACAGATTTTGTGTTTATTTTCCGTTAGTTTTGGGATTCGCTCGCTGGTATTTAAAGTTCATTTCGCCCATTTGTCTCACACACACACATGCACATAGCGAGCGCTTTACAGCTGTCTGTCTAGCTGCGTGTGTGTGTGTGTTTGGTACTTTAAAAACTATTTATTTATTTATATCGAGGGGGTTTTTTTATCGCATATTTGGTGGCTGTGCAGCGTGCAGTTCACACACACACACCTCGCTATATACACACACATACATATAGATATATATCTAGTTGGAATGTGCTATGAAATGTCGCCGGAATGCGATGCGGTTGCCGTTGTTGTTGGCAGTGTTGCTGTGCGGTGGGTTCGTCTGTCGGTGCCAATGCCGAATGCCGCATAGATTCCTCATTACGGTTTTAAAATGCATTTCAATTAACTGCTCACTCGAGATACACTCGCCCGACACACACAACGATACATAAACTGATGCAACCTTCCGATACGCAGAGCGTGGCACACGCTTGCACTTTCAGTTCATCGTTGCTTGAAATATCAGGCAAGCGATCGATGACGATGACAACGACGGCGGGGCGAGCAGAGTTGCCTCAGCTGCTGTTCTCAGTTTCTCGTATGTGCGCGTGTGTGTGTGTGTGTTTGGGTCTCTGTCGTCTGCCCCTGGCACATTCGTATGATAACCGAATTTTATTTAATTAGATGCTTGAAAAAAATTCGATTTAAAATTCCTTGGCACCCGCCGTCAACGTCAGCCCTGGTGCCCAGGCCCCTTCGGCTGTCTGGTTCCGATAACTGGTTCGATTATCCGTCCCTTGGGGGGGCCGGTTCATTTGTCTTCTTATCTGCTGGGCAATAAATTTATGAACCCAGCCGCCGACAACTTCATCAGCAAGCGCAACTAGACAACCGTGCAATTGGAAAGGTGAAAGGTGAAGAGAAGTCCAGGTAGCCAGTCGGACAGTTGGACAGTCAGCCGACCAGGCTCTGCTGCATTTTTCGGCCGCTTTGAACATGAAAGTGAAATATGTGAGCCAAAAAAAAAAAGACGCAGCAGCAGCCACCGAATATCGCATCGTTCGCTGCTCGTTTGCACATTAATGGGAATTCCTTGCCGTCATTTGACGTCTTCGGCAAGCCAGCCAGCGAGTGAGTGAGTGAATGACTATGACGACTTCTTACTGGGCAGGCCGGGCCTCAACTGCCAGACCGGGGGCCTCAGTCGTGGACCGTTTCCTTCTCCTGCAGTGAATGGGCATGAGGCACGCGGCCAACCAGCCAACCAACCAGCCGGCCTGCCTGCCATCGCATCAGCATTCAAGGCGCACACACAACGTGCCAGGCGAGTTGCGATTCCGCTTGTTGCTAAACATGCAGCGGGGCCAAACATTGCACATCCTCGCAGGCTTCGTCACCGCCACCGCCGCCGCCACCCCCACCTATCGCCCGCGGGCAGCAGTTGTTGTGTATTTTTCTCCTGAATTGAGTTTGGAATGTTGTCAACGCAAATGCATGCGCCTATGTGCGTTTCCGAAACGTCTCCGTCTCCGTTGTCGTCGAGCGACGGCTGGAGACCGACGGAGCGAACCCTGCGCATGCCACAGACGCCGGCCAGGCAGCCAACCAAAAGTTGTTGCTATTTTCGGCAGCAATTTTCCAACGAGCACCGGCCGGGTAATGAAGACATTGGGGGGACTCCAGCGGTTTCATAAACGCGTAGATTTACAACCATTTAATACAAGTGATGATCCCGAACACGCGGTGCCCCGGCTGAGCGAACATTCCGCGCAGTTATTTCCAACCGGCCGTGGCGCCGCCGACAACATGGCGGGGGGCAGTTAATCATGACAAACTTAAGGAGCAGCCGGAATACCAGGATCTTCTATTAACTTGCCGCTTCTCTTTCTTTCTTTGGTCTCTTTGCAGAGAGCAGCAGTCCCATGTCGACGCGCAATTTCCCACCATCGTTCTGGAACAGCAATTACGTGCATCCCATACCCGCGCCCACACATCCCCAGGTAAGCCCCGAACAATGGAGGCCACGGAAAAGCGATTAACTGAAATACGCGCCGCGCAATTACCAAGCTCGCCGGCCATTTTAAATAAGTTGTAATTCGATTTTGTGCTGATTTTTCGTTTGTCTCGAACAGGTTAGCGACTTGTACGGCTCGGCGACGGACACCGGCTATGCCACCGATCCCTGGGTACCGCACGCGGCCGCCGCTCACTACGGTTCCTACGCCCATGCCGCGCATGCGCACGCGGCCCACGCGCACGCCTACCACCACAACATGGCGCAGTACGGCAGCCTGTTGCGGCTGCCCCAGCAGTACAGCCATGGCTCCAGGTAGGCCCCACCAGCCGGCCGATCCAGCAGCCGCCGAACTAACTTTGTTCTGTTTCAATCCGCAGGCTCCATCACGACCAGCAGACGGCCCATGCCCATGCGCTGGAGAGTGCGGCGGCCTACTCGAGTTACCCGACAATGGCAGGTGGGTAGCTGGACCTGCGTGTGTGTGGTGGGTGTCCTTTGAACTCCCCCCACACCGCCTGGGCATAAGTTTATTGCTTTGGCATGACAACCAAATTGCTTTGGGTGGTTTTTAAATTTTCAACTTATGTTTGTGTCCCTTTTGGCAGGCTTGGAGGCCCAGGTACAGGAATCATCAAAGGATCTGTATTGGTTCTAAGCGAAGGTCAACTGAGCGCGCGTGTGTGTGTGTCCCTTTCACCCACAGAATGCAAAAGGAATTTCGGTTGATTCCCCCCTCCCCGAAAAGCTGTACAATGTAAAGTTGAAAACGGATTCTCTGCTTTAAGTTAAGGACGAGAGATGTAAAAATATTTCAAATATCATTTTTTTCTACTCTTAAACAGAAACATATAAAAATTAATTTAAATTCGCTTTTAAGCAAACTGAGTTTTCTGTAGATTTTTCGTTCGTATTTGTAATTTTATTTTTGTACTTTATACACGATAAGTTAGCCGGTTTAGCATCCCATATCAGCGAACTTCAAACCCAACAACGTACATATAAAGTTTAATATCTTAATATCGGATTATAGTTATAAACAAGAAAATATATAAATATATATAAAAATATATTCTTATGCGTAAATTGTGTTAACTACCCATGATAATAATAATGGATAATAATCGACGTTTTTGTATAGTTAACGCCACTTGAACATATAAATTTGAAATGCCTAGAATTTATTTTGTTTAAAACTTCAAATTTTGAATTTCACAAATTAGGTTAAACAAAAAAAAACAACATGCAAAAAAAAAACAAAAGAATAAATGCAAAAGCAAATTTAAAAAATTGACAAAAAAATTTAAATTGAAAATAAAAAAAAAAAACAATTTGAATACAATCATAAAAATGAGAAGAGTTTTCTTTGGAGTTGGGGAAAAAGGAGATCTAGAATTCCTGGGGAAGAGTCTTTCGGGCTGAGGGAACCTTAAATAGTGGAATGAAGAGATTAAAGAGAGGAACCGGAAAAAAAAAGGTTTTTGCTCTTTCATCGTCATCCATTAAAGTAAAAAAGTAGCAGCCTCAAATCGCTTTTATTCCTTAACCTTTTCCTGTTCAATTTTGGAAAAAATATCTTCATTTTGAGGTGGGTCTACGGCACTGCAGACCCTGTAGTCAATTTGGGATGAAATATTTAGTTTTTAGAGCCGATTTATAGGACCACAGACCCTCTGGGAGATTGAAGAGCTATCGGAGCAATGAAACTCTCTGTTTCTGTGTTAGGAAGCAATTCAATTTCTTATAGAACCCAATAGACTGATTTGTCTAACAAGAATTAAAGACTCCTATTAAAATTCTTACCCATATTAAAAGATATGCTAAATTTGAATGGTTAAAGATTTCAATGGCCCCCCGAATCGATTTCAGGTGATGCAGTGGACATCAGGCCGATGAAATATTTGGAAGTTCAGGATTTCTTTGCTCACGAATCTATTATCTTTCGCTTCTTAAAGAATCCACCAAAGAACTCTTTAAAGTTTGTAAGCTTCGCTTAGTTTCCTTTCCTTCTAATGAGATTTATATAGCATCACAGAAAAGCTCTTCCGATCTGATGATTAGGAACCTATCAATCCACCCATTCCCCTGGTAAACTTCGCTGATGACTTGTGGCTTTCGAGATGCGTCGACTGGCTAATAAATCCATTGCGATCG
>JBAMCP010002642.1:0-11156 GCA_037075105.1 Lissocephala sabroskyi | reverse complement strand
CGCGCGCCCTCTCTTTCTAAGGAGGGGAAATACGACTGTCGCACTCAACAGGCTGCCCCGAGAGTACTTCGCGTGAGTGCTCCGTTCCGTGTGTGTTGCCGTTGCCTGCATGCGGCTTAGGCCGCGGAAAGCCTGCCTAAACGTCAGCTCCGAGCAGGGGGGAGGCTGGTGGTCAGTGGAAAATGCCACAAGTTGTCATTCGCTTTTTGATTTCCGCCACTCGTTCAGTACTTTAACCCACATGTGCCCTGCAGGTGACAGGCGACCCCCTTGCCCCCCCACCCCTAGCACTGTAGGGCTGCCGCTCTGTTTGTTTCGACTGTCGACTTATGCCACTTAAAATTACATTAAAAACTTCTGGCAACCCCTCCGCCTAGCCATTCCGCTGGCCGGGAGAGTGCAGCAAACTTTGTCTGCATTGCCGCGGCCCCCACGGAGGCGAAGGGCTGAAGTCCTCCACCTCAGCCCCGTCGCAGGGGGCTGCAAAAATGTTTGTTTCTCTCCGCCAGTTTGCTTTGTTTTTTGTTTGTAATTTGCGGCGCTGCAAATACAAAACTTTTCTTACTTGATTATTTTCAGTTAGTTGTTGTCGCCCGCCAGCCCCTCCTCATCCAGCAGCTCATCTATTGTTATTAATTAATTAAGTTACACACTTGCATTGTCGCCGTTTCGGGCAGGCGACAGCCGTGGGCGTGGCTGTTGTTCGGCTTGGGTGTGAAGATTTTATGAATTTTTAAATTTCATTAGCGCCGACCATAGAGCCCATAGATTCCCGCCAACCTCCACTCCCGGCAGCTCCAAACGAACCATAAGAAAGACAACGGAGGGGCCTAAAGTGACTCTCCGAGAATCGCAGATGCGGCGAACACCCAACTGCCGCTTATGCCACTTCATCGATCGAAAGAGAAGCCAATTTGGCACCCGTGAAGAGATGATTGAAGAGTTTAATTGGTTCTTCGATATAAATGAAATTCAGCAACCACAGAGCTCCTCAGTAATTGGGAATCTAAAGTTCCCTCCGACCAATATAGTCCTCGACCGCTGCCAGCGGACAGGCTATTTGAAACTCAGTTTTCTTCGTGACTTCTTCCAAATTACTTTATCACCGGGAACCCCCGGCGGGCGAACGCAGACTCCTTGGGCTTATCAGTGTCCGTGCCCCTAACGACGCTCGAGGGAGTGTACTGATATTTCCAGGTGCCAAACGAAGACACTCGGCTATTTAAGCTGTCGTCTAGTCAGCCACAGTGGCACCTTTGGCTTTCCTGCATTCGAGGCTGAGCACTTCTGACCGGGAAGCTTACTAATTTCGGCCGACTTCGCCAACCCAATTTCAGGGGTAACCTCAGCGGTCCCACCACGACCACAGACGGAACAACAACGACAACAAGAATCTGTTTGAAATGCAACCGAAAACAAATACAACCAGGCCAGACAGCGCAGGGAACATTGCGGCAGCAGCAGCAGGTGGGGGGAGGTAGCGTAAATGTTATTCATACGCCGCGTTGGCCACGGCCCCGCCGCCCCCGCCAGCAAAGCTTCCATTTCGCCGCGCATAACTGTGTCAAATTAGAGCCCGTGTGTCTTTTGCCGTTGCTTCTTCCATTCCCAGCGGTGTATTTAGGCCGCCCCAAACGGCAGCAGCAACAACGGCCCCACCATAGGCATGGGGGGGGAGCTTTCCTTTCCCACTCTGCTCCTTGACTGAGAGCAGATGAGCAAACGGCGGCCAGTCTCGGCTCGAGGAGGATCCGTCCGGACCGACGGCCGCCACTCTGGGAAAACGCATTCAAATGTACAAAATTTTTAATTGAATTAGAAAATGGCAAGGGGTCAGCACGTTTGTAATGCATAATTTATATCTGGCGGTCGGTCGGTTGGTCGGCTTGCTTTCGTCTGTTTGTTTGCCAACTGAAACTGATTTTCTGTTATTGCCGTCGAGGCAGCGGCGGTGGCCGTTGCTTTTGAGGCCAAAATTTTCATAATGTTTTGGTGAAATAGAAAATTGCACGCTTGGCAAAGGCAAAACGGGCGGAAAATTATGAATATCATTGAATGATTTCGAGTGAACCCCAGCGAAATTACAAATCCATGGCCCCTACCAACTCGCCCCCTCCCCAGCTGGACCCGAGGCCCGTCCTTTGTGCCCAAATCTGCCCACTTCGATGCGGCAAACAATGCCGGGCATTCCATATTTTCCGCTCTCCAGACGTGGGAAGGACGAAGACCGCTGAAGTGCATGCTTCAAGATGCCTTGCATTGTTCCCGGCCCGGACCGCCGGGAAAAGTGGTGCTCGAGGTGGCGAGCCTAATGCAGCCACTCCACTTGCCACTGCCGCTCCGACAAGAGAGGGCCTCCGCCGCTGGCTTATCGATTGGCCTGCCAGCGATCGGGGAGAAATTTGCATGCCACTCCACTTCCGCTGGGGACCCGGCGGTAATGACCCGCTTCCTACGTGGGATCAGGCCGGGGGAGGGGGGTTCTAATTGCCGGCCGTGCGCAGTTTTTGGCCGTTTTGCTGATTCCGGGGCCTTCAATCGGAACCCTCCATTAGGCGCACACGAAAGGCAATCGATCGCCGACTCATGCTTATAAATTGGTCAATAATTTTGTTTTCTCAGACGGTCGAGTCGGGGGGACGGGCCGGTCAGGGGGACTGTTTTTTCAGCCACCGTCGCGTTGGGCTGTTGTGAGAGAAAACAACGCCTCCGACTAATTGCCAAAAATTCTCTTTAAATCTGCGAGCCGGTGGAAAAACATTTCCCATTTTCCCCGAGTACTCTGAGGCCCGAAAAAACACACTGCCCATGTTTTTTTTAGCCTTCTAAACGGACGGCTAAGCCTTCAATTTGTTGCGGATCTCGGAGCAGGTAGATGAAGAGCGGGAAAGAGCGGTCTCACCACCAACACACTCTCACCGGGCGGGAGAGCAGCTGCACCCACACACAGGCAGGCCAGGCGCGCTCCCGCTCTTGCCAGACTCTTTGCTCACCCGCGTTCGGCTATCTTTTCTCTCTTTCCAACAAAATGCGCTGCGGCGCAGTGTGTGTTGGTGTGTGTGCGGCGATCACCCACACACACACACCGCTCGCTGCTCTCTCTCTCTCGCTGGATCGCTGCCGGTAAAACCGGCTGCCTGCTGCGGCTGCGCTGCCCGCTCGCTGGCAATTATCTTGTATCTTGGAAAATGTAACTCGAGGGGCTCGTTGCGGGCTGCCTGTGTGTGTTGTGTGTGTGTATCTGGTTGTTTGAAATGTTTGACATTTGCGCTATCACTTGCAGTTTTCCGCAGCATTTTTGCTCGAATTTTCAGTGCGGACAGCGGCCACCTGAGATCCCCAAAATTTCGCCGATTTGCCTACATCGCTGCTTTGCTTCTCGGGCGCTCGGTTTGGCTGCTGATTGAGACAAAATCGTAAATCGGCTGGTTCATGTGAAATTCGATCGGGCGACAGTTTGGCCGCAAATTTAGTTGCTGTTCTCGCCGTTTACAGCCGCTTAAATCGTCGTTGTTGTTGTTGTCACCACAAACAATACCCAGAAAGCTGCTCTCATTTGAACCGATGAGGGGCGTCCGTCCGGCTGTCGACTTAAAATTGCAAATTCGCTGGCTCCGTCGCTTTCGGCCTCCGCTTTTGGCTTAAATGAAACTAAATGAGCCCGGTAATCAAGTTTTGTCCGAAGCATTTTTCCTCGGTCGCGTCCGTTATGCCCGCCGCCTTTTGCGGTATTTTCGTTTCGCTGGCTTTTTTGCCTTCCACCTCTTCTGCGGTTACACTACAAATTTCACACTTGTGTGGTGGCGTCGGAGCAGTCTTTCGAAGGGGGGGCGGTGGGGTGGGGCACCGACTTTGAGTTGATTGATTTTTTCCTACATTCTTTAAGCGGCGGCCCGCACACGGCGGCTCACACGAAAACCAACTCAAAACCCGCCAAAGATCTCCAAAGGTTCTTATATTGGATATTTCCTAAGTGAAATAGATTCCTAAGCAAAGAGATTAAATCGGAATGAGATTTCGACAAATCGAAAAATATATTTCTTCGTCCGTAATTTGAAGGCCAGAGATCGCTTGATATATTTGAGTTAAGAGAGAATTGAGTCAAACTGAGGACAGAAATATCGCAGTAAACATATGTTGACGGTTATGTATAAGAAGTCCTTTGGGAAAATTGCATAAGGATAATAAAAAGAGTGACATACTGAATTAAATATCCACGAACTGGATCTCAACGGTCTTTTCGGTCTTTCCGTTACGAATTTTCTTATCCAATTTCGATCCATCTGATCTCGATTATAGAAAACATACAAAAAGATTCTTTAGGATTTGGTGGCTCTCTGATCTTTTGCTGGAATGCCCACGAATCTTCAGTCAAATGCGTTTGATTCCCCGAGTTTTAACAACTCTTCGTCCTTTTCGAACGCTTCTGCGGAGATTGGTTGACAATCCTGAATATTTTCGGAGCACTTAAAAGCCTGCGAACCAGCACCACCGTCCCGGCGATCATCCTGCGCAATTCATGGCCTCTTGACGTGCTCGAATTGAATAATAAATATTTCTGTTCATATTTCCGTCCGCATCTCTGGCGCGGCCACTCGAAGGTGCCCCGGACCAACCGCCGAGCCCCCGAACAGAGGCCCATGACTTAATTAAGAGTCGCACGTTTATTGTGCTTACCTGCGTAGTTTTGTTTTTTCGGTTTTAATGGCACGGTTTTTATTTTTTCAGATTTCTGTTTTTATAACTTTTATTCACCATTTCGGCGCCGGGTTCCAGCCCAGTTTGCTGTCTCGGTTTTTTCGTTGCCTTGTTTTTTGTTTGGCCTGCACTCTTCGCCGGCCGAGCTGGCGGGTTTGTTTTTGTTGAGACGTCATCATAAATTGCAATTAATTTGAACAGTTATCGTCCGAGTCGAACCCCTACCCGCTGCCCGCCCTGTAATTCCATTCCGATCCGTGGGCGTTTCATTAAACTCAACCTTGGACGGTCTCCCAAGCTCGCCGGTGGGTTGGTCTCCATCGAGAGCTGTGCGGGGGTGCGTAACTCATTTTCACACCTCGAACAAAATTATGCCAATCACGACTAGACTCTTGCTCTTTTCGAGGGCCCTCCAAGCCCAGCGAGGTAGGCCGAAAGCCATACTTTCCCGCCACTACACAGTCGACAGACTTGGGCCTGAACTGAAGGCTGGGGTAGGCTGATTGTTTCTAGTTAGTTACTTTCGGTGGCAGACGATAACAAATTGGGGAAATTTACATGGGGCGGACCGAAGGCGGGGATCAAAGGAAAGCGGCTTATCTCCGGGGCTCTAATTTAGCGACGACGGACCGGGAAAACCCTTTCACTGCCGCCTAGATAAGGGCGACGGCTTGACCATTGAGAAGCAATAAAAATCGAGCTCGAAATGCAGTGCAGGCCGCGGCGAGCGGTGCTTAATTTTTGCCTTTACGACCAACAAATGTCAATTGATATGAAATTTCAGTTTACAGCTGCTCGCGTGTGAGTTTAACCGCTGCCACGCCCACCGCACTGGCAGCACCCCAATGGCTGGACGGTTGGCTGCGGGGCTGTTTGGTTGGCCCTTTCCAGTTGGCCAATGCAATTGGCCATTCTCGTAAAAAACACTTTGTGGAAGAGTTGGGATGGCGGTGTTGTGGTTGTTGCTGGGCCTTTTTATGCATCGCCGAGCGGAAAGTGTAGCACTTATCTGTGTGTGACTTGCGGCTAGGGGACTGCCAGGGGTGGGCCGTTCCCTCCACTGAGAGAAACCTTCTGTCATGTCCGCCGACTCAGAAGGATGAAATCAGCCGAGTACATCTCAGAAGCTGTCAGCCAAAAGGGCTTATAGGTAGGAGGAGCCAATTCATGTGATATATCCAAAAAAATCGGGAAACTTCAACCATTTTAATATAAACATATGGAGTAGAAGTTGTGAACAGTAGGAAAAATGGTCCATTTAGCAGAATAAAACCTTGCCAAATATACCAACAATGCCAAGTACACTCCATTTTTGAGAATGTTGGACTTTAAATAGGGTATAATGAATTTTAAATTATTTATCTTGGTTGTATAAAGCATAAAATGAATTAAAGTATTATGTAGTAGTAAGAACAAAATAAATGTAAGGGAATCGGTAATAAAATCAGCTACATCAAAACTCCGCGTGTCTTTAATTGTTTGGAATTGGTACAAAACTAATGCTTCCACTTTCTTTATGCTCTGCATCTACTTGTAATTTTGTGTACAATGTGTTCGTTGGTTTGTTCAATCTCAAAATTAATATTTCGCCCGCTAGTTCGGCCATTTGGCCCACTGTGCTGCGGTCCAAAAAACACTAGAAGCTTGTGTTTCACTTGATCGAAATGGATCTAAAACAAAATATACTCTATTGAAGTTCGGCTTTGAGACCATCTAAAAATTCTTCGAATGGCTTTTTGCCAGCTCGCTGCTTTGGGCTTTCCTGGAGTCCAAGGGAAAGTTGGGCTTTTTTGACGAGTGTATCATTACAATAACCACAGCATTAAAGGATATGGAGCACTCCCACTGCTGCTGTCGAATGGCTGAGTCAAAAACTTTGTAGTTTTCCACTTGACGCTCCACTTTTATTATCAGCGTCGAAGCCCGTCGGCGGCGGCAGGCACCTACACCGCCAGACGGACGGACGGAACTCATAAAAAAACAATGACAAAAAATGAAAACACGACTTTAAGAAGGAGTAGAGACGCGGTGCGGCGGTGATGCGGGGAAGGAGCGAAATGTCTAAGCCATTAGACATAAAAATGCGGTAAGACAAGGGCGACGCCGACTGTGACTACGGCGACGGTAAGTGCAACGGCCAGCCAAAGGATAACAGATCGGACTCCCATCCTAATGCCGGCTGGGTTGAAAGGGGAAATGTGACTACCGTGCCCATCCCCGATGCTGGCTCCGAGGAGTTCAGTAAGTAGCAGCTACCACTATAAGTTGACCTAAATTTTATCATCAATGTGACAGAAAGTAGCGATTAGATGCCTTTTATGTGCGGCGGCGGTGGCGGTGTAGGTGCCTCTATTGGCGGTGACCGGGGTGCCCATGGTTCCATTGAATGCGGATGGGGTCTTAGTTGGCCATAAAGCGTTGTCTGATATCTTAATTTTCCGGCTCTATCGGTGGCACTTGAGTCGGGAGGCCGGGTTGACTGGCAGCTGCACTTGTCTGAATTTCCATGGGCGCATATCCGGCAGGCCGTGGTCGTCCGTCCACTCGACCGGTTTGCCTGGCGGGCGCCGTCGGGGCAAACACACGTATCCTGTCATCCACTTGAGAATCTCGTTCGGAGGCTGCCGGCCAAACGATGCAGAAAATCGCTGCCTTATCGTCGAGGCATTTGATTTTCCCTGTCCTCTTTGCCCGTCCCCAGCGCCGGTCCCATCAGTCAGTTTGTTTGTTGTTGCTGCCGGTGTTTCAACTATGCATGAAATGCCAGACAATCAAACGAATCGGTGACTATCGGAAGTCGGCGGCTGGGTAACCCGACCCGCCAGCCTATGGGAACCCAAAACGCTTCCCAGCCCGGTGGTCGGTCGGTCAGCGATTCGCTATTTCAGCTGCTGCGAGAGGTCTTTCACTATTAGAAATGGAGCCCATTTATAGATCGTGGAGTGAGCAAAAATCTTACTCCCCGTCCTTAAGTGGGGCAGTCACCAACTTGAGGCTTCCTCCAACCGCCTTTTCCTCCAGGTCCCAACGCATTCAACACGCAACTGGGCTGGCGTGCACTCGGCAGGGTCGACCCGAGTTTAGCTCAAAATCAACTGCTAACATGACATAATTTATAACCGGGCATGCAAATTGCTTTCGCCGAGGAGGCGGCCGGTGGGCTGTCCACGCCTATTGAAGTCTCACGGAAAAGTTATTGGCACATTGTCAAAAAACGGAAAACTGTGCTGGTCGCGTTCCCTGGGTTTACACGGCAGCTGCTAAGCAAGACTCACCATCTAAGCGATCCCGGGTCTCCTTGGTGGACGTCTCTACCTTTGTTCCATTTGATTTTACGATCGATCTTGGATGAAGCGGGGGGGGGGGGGGGAATTCAATTACTGCTTCGTGTAAACCTTAAGTTCTGTTTGCGTGCCAATCACTCATTTCAGAGCAGTCTTCTCCCCACTCTCTCTTTCTCTATGTTTCTCCACATTGTTAGCGGTATCAGACATGAACGCGGAGGCAACATAAGTACGTTTAGATCTGGCCGATAATTCCCCACTAATTCACCTATTTAGCTGGGTTCGTAGGCCCGATTTGAACTCAAGCCCCAGTGACCACGACATGCAAACGACTGAGAGTGGGCTCCACTTTCTTCTGCTCGTCTGGTGCTCCTTGCGAGGGACGCACTGGCATTTGGTGCCTGTCGACTGCACTTTTCGCAGAAACACTTTAAGTCAATTTGCCAATTGGGTGAAAGCTCGGAAACTCTGGCTTCGGGGAGGTGGCAAACAGAGCGGGTTGACTGGCGCTTAGGCATTTCGCTTGACATTCGTGTAAAGTGCGGGCCGGCACGTCATCTGTGGGGTCAGCCCACACCTCGGATGGGGTAGCAGTGGTGTGTGTGTATTAAGGGGGAGAGAAAATGCTCCGTCAAACAGTGGAAAGCAGGCGGCTAATCTAATCTCTGCTAGGGATGCTCTTCCACCAAAATGCATATGGTTATTGTATTAATAAATGAGCAGCAGCGCAGCAGAAGTGTTTTTTGTCCCGGTGACGGTTAGAGGGAGTGGGGGAGGGAAAAGTGCTTGCCACGCATATAACCCGGCCAACTGTTATTTGTTCCTGAGTTGCTTGTGGTTTTTCCCTGCTCCACTGCCGGTGCTGTCATTCAATTAAAAAAGAAAACACAGAGACAACGGCAGCAACAGCAACAGCAGCAACAACGACGACACATTAGGCAAGACAAAAGGTCCAACCTACGGCATGAATGTCGTCTGTCTGTGTGCTTTAGTTTTTCGGTCTGCCTCTGTGCATAAAAACCTAGGAAAATATTTAGAAAGTAAAGAGAGGAGCCTAGCCAGCACCAAAAGCAACAGCAACAGCAACATGTGTAGCAAAGGTAATTGTCAAGTCGAGCAGTTGAGCCAGCAGACGTTGCGAGCGCTCCAGTGCGGGGCGATCTGTGTGGGTCTAGGCCTGGGACATTAACCCATTGAGGCCCCCACCCACAAATGACACACAAAAATGGTAACAAAACAAGACTCGGCAGTCCAAAGTCCCCAGCCGTCTTTACCTAAAGGCGGAGACGCAGACGGCGGCAGTGACGGCGACAGGGCAGGAAAAACACTTGGCTGCATTTTTGTGGTTTGGCCCGAAAATATGCACTCCGGCGGCCGGGGCCCCGGGGTCGGCCGAGGTTAGACACACGTATGCGTGACAATTAATATAAAACCGGGATGGCTGGCGGCGGGACCGGCAAGAACGGTGACACGGAGGAGCCCGCTGACATGGGTACACAAAACGGAACTGCAGACAAAATACCCACCCATGCGGGCGTCGAACAGACAGTCAGGCAGTTCCGCCCTGCAGACTCTTAGCTGGCATTTTTGGGAAATGTTGGCTTCCTCTTATGGGCCATCAGTCAGCCCGAAGGACTCCTCCTGCACCTGTCCACTGGACATTGATCGCCAACCAAAGCGAACTTTACTTGGGGGCAGCGCTCTTGCGACTGCGGCTGTGGCATTTTGCCGTGGTCGCGTGTCGCTTATCAAAGCGACTTTATCAGAGGGGCAGTGGTGGCAGCAGCAGCCGAAGGAGTAACAGTCGCCGTCGTGGAGCCCGTCGATGTATTGAAAAATTTCGAAATCCGCTCGACGGTGGCCGTTGTCGTTGCTGGCGTCTGGAGCCATTTGCTACTTGTGTTTTATTCAGCTCGTTGTAGGCCCTTGGCACTTGACTTGGCCAGCCCGTGCGGCCCTGCCGGCCCCTTGCACCGCCCACTTTCGTGCACCGCGTGGCGTTATTACGAATGCCGGCGATGTTGTTGTTGTTGCCGAGACGGTTGCATATTTTAGACGCCTGCTGGGGTGTAGGGGCTGCCGCTTGCATTTCATTAAACTAGCAGGGCAACTGCAAAAATATTGTGAAAATCCATTTCCAGCTACGTTGATTCCCCGCTGATTGTGTCGTGAATGCAAAAGCCGGGGGGCGTTTTCAGACGGTTTAAAAATTCATTAAATTCTGTCACTTTCGCGAAAAAATAAAACACCCGCAACACGAGAACTAAACATAAAGTCCTCCCAGCCCATTTAGCCCAACTAAACAGATCCGGTAGCCCATCCGACCCCACATAAGTGGAAGTGCCCCAGCGGGGGCTTTAAAAGGGCATGAAAGATCCCAAGCCTTGCTAACTTGCTAACAAAGGAAATGAACCAAGCCTGGTGCCAAAAAAGAGGATATTTAAGATATAAGGTGAAGACCGTAGAGGACTTTTTTACACAGAGGCGTTATCAGAAACGCTTTTATAGCTTTAAAAGTTTAAGGGCTCCAAAAAAATTTACAATTTTTATAGATTTTACAGAGATTGGTCTAACCGTCCCAAAGATTGATGCTTTTAAAGACCCTTTGCGTTTCCCCGGCGGACTGTTTTCTAGCTCTTTCTTATGTAGAATCATTCTAATTTAAATGGTTTCCTTATATAGAAAAACAGTTATTATCCTTTTCAGATGAATTCCAAACTCGCCTTTGGACTCTACCGCGCTTACACACACCTGTCTTGTTATATCCTTTACCCTTTAAAACTGAGCATTGTACCCTCAAAGATCGCTCATATCGCCAAACAACGACTTGTACATTTCAGGACACGGTAGGCTTCTTTACTAAGAAAAAGTTAGACGAAGGAAGTTTCTTGGTCGCTTGTTCCTTTATTATTTAAATTACGCTAATTTCCGATTCTTACCCTTTTTGAAACACTGAGTCAGCTGAATTTTCTGATAGAGTCAAAGGGTTTACTAAGGCTTACTCTGATGCGCAGGGTTGTGGATTATTCGGTGTACTTGAAGATTGCATGAATCTGGATAAAATTCAGCATTACCCTTGCCACTTATTCCTATGAACCGTTTTTTGGGCAGGAAGTTACTATGCTGCCAAGGACTCTAAAAAAAATCTGATGGTAGCTCCGTGAGGTGCAACTA